>QLOZ01003270.1:1787-12221 GCA_003314065.1 Lactarius sp. MG50 | reverse complement strand
ATCACGGACAATGCAACCCCGCTTGCGAATGCCTTGTTAAACGTGTCGATCGACACGCTGAGCGAGCGCGGCCCATCTACGTTCGCACTAACGCCTCAGCCTGGCCATCCGCGAGCGCCGGCTCGAGGGGGAACACAAGACCGTGCAGCGCGCCGGGATGTTTCTCCGAGCACGAGAGCGCGAAGAGGGTGTTTGAGAGACGCGCCGGGGTGGTGTGCCGCCGTGTGTCGTCGGGCCTGGCATACCGGTGAGTTGATTTGGACCCTTGGCGCCATTGTGCGCGATACGATCTCCTCAGGGTGAATGGATTCCGAAATTAGGGAAAACTCGATATACATTCGTCATATGCCACCCCCCCACAACTTGCACTGTAGTACAAGGAAAGGTCAGTGCTTCGCATGGGCTGCCGGTGTGCGCTCGTCATCATGCAGTTCCCTATGTCAGCATTGAAAGAAGCGATCTTGATTTCACACACATAAAAAACGCAGATCTCCACGCATGTACTTCACAAGTTGGGGAATATTCCGCATAGGAGGTTAAACCAGGAAACGCAGCGCAACGCAACTGATGTCGGCATGTCTGTGGCCATGTGTGTACTGGTGAACACGTGAACATTTTGTGGGGTTTGGTAGCGCGGTCGAGCGTCGAAAGGCACGACAACGTATATTCAGGTGGAGGGAAGGCAGGGAGATGTCAGGCCGCGCAATGATGATGACGCCAGGTGAGGATGGGGACACACGTACCCTCTGAGAGGTACTCGGGCCAGGCCAACGATTGTGGGCACATAATAGTGCCACGCCGCAGGGAGAAAGCGCAGGACCCGTCCGAGGCTGACAGTGCAACGGCGGAGAGCAACGGCTAAGGCCGAAAAGAGACGAGCGCATTAGGATATGTTATATACAGTACGTATACGGCTTTCACTCTTCCATGAATATGGCATCCTACAAGACAATAGAATACGTGATTTTTGACATGGATGGTGGGCTGAACAGCACCTCTAGATCTGATTGGTGGTGACAATCAACTTATCCACAGGTCTGATGATTGATTCAGAGTGTCTACACGGATGTCACTAGTAACTAGCAAAAGCTCGCTCAATTGCAGAGGGCTTCCCATCCAGTTAACCCGTCGCGCAGATGAAATTCTTGCACAGTATGGGGCAGAGATGACTTGGGAAATTAAGGCTGGGCTTATGGGCAAGCGTACGTCGCTAGCCTCTCCAATGAAACAAACGTGCTTAGTCTGTTCACCGCGACCCCACTTGCTTCAGCCGAGCGCCCCGCAGCAGCACACCTACTCTCCTTCTTCCCCGACATCCCGCTCACGATCGACGACTACCTCACCCAGCGTACCGCAGGGCAGGACGCGCGCTGGCCGTATGTACAGCTGCTGCCCGGCGTCGCGCGGCTCGTTGCGCACCTCGCCACCCACAGCATCCCCATCGCCATCGCGACAGGCTCCGTGCGGCGCGACTTTGAGCGCAAGACGGCGCATCTGCAACACGTGTTTGCGCACTTCGGCAGGCACGTCGTGTGCGGAGATGACGGCGCGGGCCGCGGAAAGCCATTCCCCGATGTGTTCCTCGCCGCTGCTCGCGCGCTTGGGCGAGCCGTTGGTCCTAACGAGGAGGGGGACGTGGTCGGGGATGCCGAACGCGAGGAGCGGGCCCGTGGGCTGGTGTTCGAAGATGCGATTCCGGGAGTGCAAGCTGGCAAGCGTGCCGGGATGAACGGTGTGTTTACCCTCTCTGTCCCACGTTCTGCTGCATCTGCTTAATCCTTGATCGGGGTGTAGTGGTCTGGGTTCCGGATGAGAACCTGCTCAGCGTTCAGTCTTCGCAAATCACGGAGCAACCTGACCAGGTTCTTCGCTCGCTGAAAGGTTTCGTTCCGGAGGAGTGGGGTTTGCCTCCGTATGACGACATGGTCGCACAACAGTCGCGTACAGAGTAAACGATTTGAAGTAGGCCCTCTACTATTACTTACGAGAAGCTTGATCTACGCGCTTGCACCGCGTCTGACAACGGGATCCGGTTACTCAGGAGGACGGGCATTGAAAGTCCCACAGGAACTTGCTTATTACAGAGGGATTGTCTACATAAAATAAACTGACAACGGAGAGGAGTCCGATGTTAGGGCCCTGGTTCCGAGGTTCCTCGGGAAGATGAACTTGGAGGGAGGAATGGAAGAAGCTTGACGGATTGACTCGGGCCCGGATGGCTCCTAGACTCGAGGGTGATTGTAGCTAGTTACTGTAGCCCATGGGCGGACTTTTGTCGGCTTCGACTCGGACCGCTACGCAATCGTAGCCTCAGACTCAGAGCGTGCACACCCCACATTACGTTGAAAATCGACTTCTGACACATGCGACTGACACATTCACTAGTATGAAGCAAACTTTCTGAATGAGAGATACTGACTGGTATGTCGTCCGATGAAGTTCCTGGACCACTTCGTAGCTCTGCTATTGGCTCCAAAAAGTGACCAGAGCTACGCCTATTATGGCTAGGCTGCCATGCAACGCTTAGGGCGACACGCACCAACTGGACCTATTTGCCTCATGGTTTAGTTTCGACGTCCTAACCCTCGAGCCTCTGGCATACACAAAGTCCAGCACTATGTCAGGCCCAGTCACAGACATTGAAGTTCTGGCTGATCTGGAGCAGCCTGAGCCTAGAGACTCAGAGTCACGCCCAAGGTCCAAGTCCGTCACCGATACGGCCAACTTCAAGTCCGGGGAAGATGGCGAATCGCCCCGTCCCTCGTGTTTACTATTAGTAGAGGTGATGGAAACACTGGGACAGAATCAGCAAGAGCTTCCACCTCCAGGTGTCAAATTGACAGGATACCGCTTGCTCAACATCAGCGTGATACTGGCGTTCGGCATCTCGAAGGTGGTATTTGCTTATCGCGGACAATCGGTGGTCCCAACGACGCTGGAATGGGTGGCAGGAACATTCCTTGCTGTTATGTGGGCTTCTCATTCAGTGATGGGGGAAGACTAGGTTGTGTTGAGCTGACTTGGACGTTGGGTAGACTATACTGGCTTGGGCTGTTTGAGACTGAACGCCCGGGAAAGTGGCCTCTCTTCTTCCATGACGACTGGGGTCCTCCCATTCTGAGACTTGGAGGCATGGCGCTTTATTCCGAAGGTGAGCACTCGACATCGATTCCGTACCAAACGAACGGATCATGCTGACTCCCTGGACCGTTCCGCAGCGTTTCATGATATTATACGCGCGCTGGCTTCTGTGGAAGTGTTATATCTCATGCAATACGGGGTCCAACCACCAACTACACGGGAGTCCTCCTGGATTATTGTGGCCTTCTTCTGGCTTGCTGCGGGGGTTGTTGCCCAACTTCTGGTCTTCGTCCAAGCATTTGTCTTATGGTTTCTTGTTGATGTTTGTGAGGCTCCGCGGAAACCACTGCTTGCCAGATTCCAGCGAGCGGCGCGTCAAGCGTGGCGATAGATGATAGGGCTTAGATGTGTTCATGACTTCTGTTTGAAATTGTATTACCATTGGCACACTCTGGTCGCCGAAGACGTCTTACAGTCTACTGACACCGGCACTACAAGATCAGTCATTCCATGCATGTAGGCGTGTCCCTCTTCACTTTCTGCGCCTACGTCCCGAAGCACGCCATATGGAGATATACCATCTGTGCTCATGGTTGTTACTGAACGTCCCTCAAAACGCAGCGCAGTAAGGGTCGAGGACTTTCATCCCAGAGCTGCTCTCAAATCGGCTTCACTCATCTCTCCCAGGAGTCATGTAGTCGTGATTATTACGCGCCGCGAATGGGTTCAAAAGAGATATACCACCCAGAGACCACCAAGAGCTAACCTTTGTAATGTTTCAGAGGTTTGCGCATGTCTACAGTTAGGAGATTACATTCACGCAATGAGTTGTCCTGACAATGCTATTCCAATGTCCCTTCAATGTGAGCAGTGCGTTGTCTTCGGCGGGCTCTTCGCTAGGCACTGTTATTCACCGACAGACTCTATGCCGCCCGTAAAGGCGAAAGAGGATTCTAGACGGGTAGATGTACAGTAGCACTCTTACCCACTGCGATGTCCGCCTGTTTCTTTTGAGCACAGGGTGGAGTGTGGGCCTGTGGGATCCCTCTTTTCCGTCCATAGGCGGATGTGGTCGGCCCATGCTCGAGATATTGACCCGGAAAGTGCAACATGCGTTAGGTCCCGCCCTTGTCAGTTGGTCATTTCTCTGCGCTTGTGCGGAGCCACGTGGCGATAGCGAGACGCGCGTTGGTAGTGCCGCTGGCTGGCACGCAGGAGTCGAGTCGTGAGAAATGAACTTTTATCGAAGACCCCACCACTTGCTACACTTCACGACAGCACTAACGTCGGTCCATGGCCCCTAAATTACAGCAGCCAACACATTTCACAGAACAGTTGTCTTCTATGATCATCATTAGGTCAGCAACGGAGACTTTGTGAGTATATATGAGTGTCTATCATCTCGGCGTGTTTGCGGCGTGTACTTGGCCTCCAACATCTCAACTTCACGGTCTCCCGTCAACGCAAGAGTCCCCATGGCCCAGCAAGTCCCAGATATACAAGTCGAACAGGAGCAGCATATACGTCCTGATCCAAAGTTTGTCCCCAATTCGAGTCTCGTCGTCACACCTCTCCTCCGCTCATTATAGGTAGTGAGCGCCCACTTTTAGGAGTCAAACTTACGGGATACCGTCTTGTCAACATGAGTCTAATCCTGGCTTTTGGCATCTCAAATGCTATTTGTACTTGCCTTGGGCAATCAGTGACGCCAACGACGCTGGATTGGGTGGTGGGTACATTTTCGGCTGCTATGTAGGTTGGTGGGCCGGGGACCATGTCATGTTGGGGCTGACGTTTATGTGGGGGACAGATTGTACTGGATTGAGCAGTTTGAGGTCGTTCGCCCACGAATGTGGCCTCTTTTCTTGCACGTCGACTGGGCTCCTACCATCCTAGAATACGGGAAATTAATATTCGTTCACCCTTGTGAGTACTCCTGTTTATCATCTATTTCCCCAACGACGAAAGGGTGCTGATTGGGTGGCCGTCCATGCCTAGGTTTTTTGGTCCTCCTCTCTCCTCTGATTGCATTCGAGGGAACATTTTTTATGGTTTTGATCCTAATAATGCCATTTCAAAGCCTCGGGCCAGACACCATTCTCAAGAATATTGTCCAACTGTTCTTGGCCTTGGTATTTGTTATCACCTGCTTACTAGTGTTCTCTATCACGACATTCATCTTTCGTCTCCTCATCTACCCGAGGCGGGTTCTGCGGGATCTTGGTTATATGAGTGCTCAGCGTCCTGCAATTTAGCGTGGTATTGTTGTACGTACAATTCTTTTAGGTGGGAGGTACCACAAATGCAATCTGTGATAGATTCTCATAATTCTAAATACTAGGTGTAGCGCATAGATACAAACTACCTCGCACAGACAATACAGTTTTGCTGGTTGTCGGCCTTCTCACGGTCCTGAAGTTGTGCGATCACGTGAACATGACGTGACGTGGCTTACCACTGAACATACTGTACTGAACCCTCACGGCGATACTCTCAAACCTTACTGGTATGGCACTCCAAGTGAAGTAAAGGATATGACCTTCGACTTAGGTAGGATGTCAATTCATGACTGAGTTGAGATGAGCGAATAGACTCTCTGCCGTTGACCCACCGTGTGCGGCGGTGCGCCGGATGACACATCTACACTTTGCGGGCAGATAGCGGGCAAAAGATAGCATCAGATATGAAGGCAACCCTTGTGTCAAACCCACGTGGTCTCCTGCACCCCCCAAACAAAATAACTGTCGTGATGGCGTTCGACCGGGCGCTTCCACTCAGCTAATCCGGTGCTCGCCTACCCCACATAGTCATGCTGTTGCCCCGTTGGTGTGTGTGCACAACGCCTCCAAACATGGTACATTCGGTTTCAACACCCTGACACTTCCAAGTGCCTCTTTAAATTGTACACGATGCACGACAATATGCTAAGTGAAACCTCCTATACAGAAGATCAAGCTGAATAGGACCTTGGAGCCAGAGACCCAAATCTGTCCACCCCTACCTCAGTAACGCGGGAAGAGAATCTGCAGGATTGTCGAAGGACTATGCCTTTCAAGCTGACCGGATACCTACTGTTGCTCACTACAATTGGGACCATAGGCCTTGGTGTCGCGAAGACAGTATATTCCAAAGGACAAGTAATGATAACGACTCTGGATTTGATTGTAGGAGTCATTCTTCACTGTTATGTAGGCATCTTTTTTAGTGGTGATGGGGTCACTGGGTTGTCTTGAGCTGACGGTACATAGATGTGCCTTCCTTGCGGAGCTCAAGAGACAACATCCTGGAATATCATGGCCCGGTTTCTTGAAGCCATCAGCGCTAGGGGGTGTGATCTACTGAGAGTCCGTTGACAAAAGTCGTCATGTCGCAAGAGGTGTGGTGAGTTCAAACAAGCGGAACTGAAATGGTCCAACTGGTGGTAAAAAATGATGTATTGAGAATGGCGACTGCGTTCTGTTTGTCGTGCCACAGTGACTCTAATCAATGGAGTCACGTGGCGCTCGTCGATCGAATGGATGGTCGAGTGGCTGAACACGTTCGATGAGGACAGTAGGGAGGATGCACTGACTACATACCAGGTGGTGGAGCCCTGACGCGATCTGACATGCTGCTTGCAAGGACTGTACGTTACTCTTTTTAAGCATCAGCTTGCAGCACTGAAGCGCAGGAGTCCGAGTAGGAGAAGGGGCCCTCAGGCTCTGGGTAGAACCTGCTCCGCAGCCCAATGCGCTGCATGGTGTCGACAATACAGCCTCCCTATCCCTATCTCTTGTACAGCCTCGCGGATGTGAAGGGTTGTCCCACTATTCTTCCTTCGTGCGACAGCCTCTTACGCCCCTCCTGTCTTCCGAGTCCCCACGTCTCTCTCTGAGTCTCTCACTTTCCCTCTTCTTGTTTACAACCAACACAGTCCTCTGTAACACCCCCTTCTGCCGGTGTCATCTGCACAACATGCTCTCTTTTCCACTCACGCCCCTCGGACTTCTTCAAGCGAGGGGCTTCATCCACTAGCCATTGTACCTACATGCAGAAGCACGAAGAACCCATAAAAGGTATTATTAAGCACCTCCAAGTTCGGAAACGGATCAACCCCCCGCATCGTATGTACGTGTTGTCGATCACAATGCGAACAATACTGTAGCATAGTAGTAGAACCATTTCGAGCATTGACGAGGGCCTGTCACCTCCCGACACGACAAGCAACGAATCAAACACTCGCCGACACCTGAAAAGGCTCCAACCATCTAAATCTAAACTGGGATAGGTGGTGTACATTGTTTACCAAGGAAGCGCAGAGATGAAAACGTGCTGATGCTGCGAGGTGCGAACAGCCAGAGGATCCGCCGAGAACCCGGGTCATAGAACCAAATAGCGCTCATACATGTGGGAAAGTACAGCCATAAACCCGATTTCCTCTTGTGGGTACTTATCCATATAAAAGACGTTGTCGGCATACATGGCGTATTTGGTTTCAACACCACGACACTATTTCAACGTTTCTTCAAGTTCTGCACATTATGTTAAGCGAAGCATCCCATATAGGAGATCAAGCCGGACGGGACCTTGGAAGTGAAGAGCTAAGCTTGTCGCCGATTCGACCCACTCCCCATCTCTTCCTCGAGCATTCAGGTAGAGACAACAATACCGTGACACGAGAACAGGACCGTGACCAACAGGAGCATCCACCACCTCTACCGATCAAGCTGACCGGATATTTCCTGGTCACCATGATCGTGCCCCTCACCTTTGGTATTGTGAAAACCATATACTCCTATCGTAGACAAGCGGTGATCTTGACGACACTGGATTTGATCGTGGGAGCATTCTTTGCTGCGATGTAGGCTTCATTCTGTGACGGGGAGACGAGTTGCATTGTGCTGATGGTATGTAGATGGGGCTTGCTCGCAGAGCTCAGGGCACAACGCCCTGGAATATGGCCACATTTCTTCGAGGACGATTGGGCCCCTCCTATTCTGAAATTTGTACGTCATCCCGTTGGTAAGTCAACACGATAGACTTGTCATTGTAACGAATGAGGAATGCTGACCGTAGTGTCTACGCAGTGCCTCCATGTCTTTATTCACTCTTTATTTTGTCCTATGCTCTGCCAACGTCTCGGGTCTTCCTTGCTGACTTACAAGATGCCCTACGTCTCAGTTCAGATCCAAGCCTCGCTGGAAGGTTCATCACAATCATGCAGATGAACGAAGCCGTCGTCTCGTTAGTGCTCATTATATTCATGTCAGGAATGGGGCTTTTACTTGCAGTTCTCGCTATTCTCTGGGTGGTACAACAACCCCAAGGTGAGCATTGCAGTATAATGCTGGTTGTAGCGATTGGTTGAAGGGCGCGCACCTCATCGTTCGTCCAGTGCCCCCGGGGATTCGCCCGATGAAGTGTGTTTTTTTTCTGGTGGTTGTGGTGGCGCTGTATGCTCTTGCAAGCGAATTAATACAACTCTACGTGCGCGGATGCGAAGAAATGGATCTACCGCCTTCCACTGGAGTGCAAAGTGCCATTATTCTTACCATGGGATGCTTGTTAGCCTTGACGCTGCTATATATTGTAGTATTTCCGCATAGAGGTGAGCGCTGCAGCATGATATCGATTGTTATCATTACTAATGAATATGCTGACTGCATGATCTTCATAGCATTTTCCTCTCTGTATATACGTTTAGGTTTTCCACTACTTCTAATCTCGATGATCGTGGGCACTTTCTTGTCATACCCAGAGGTTAGAGACGGTGGAAGAAAAACCATAGCTTGTTGTATTTCTATGGTTTTGGCTCTATACAGCTTCCTGACTGCCCTTCCCATTACCTGGCGCGGCTACATTCCCACAGTCTTGGAGGTACCAAAGAACGTCTACCATAGAGTTCGGCATTGGAATGGGATGTATCAGTGAGGTTATGTGTCGGATACTGTACATCGGGTGCGGCGTCATGTTCTTCGTAGATAATATGGTTCGGTTCTATGAATACGAGTACCCTTATGCTTGATACCATTCTACTGTCTCCAATGCATTCGCAACGCCTTTTATCACGAAGTGGTTTGAATTTTTAGTTGACACCCAGCTAGCAGCAACGGTTCGCTCTCACTGGTGGTTGCAGTCAGATGTTCTCATGAAACGGCTGCGGTCTCTCACACGAAAACGGTGTCTCGGAAGACACCATTAGTCTCCTTTCTCTCTGCTGGACACGCCGAAGTGGGTATGGCAGAATTTGATTGTATGAAATATACATTCAATCTTGAAACTACTCCCAAAGAGGGGTAGGGCCGAAGAGATCGTGACGGTCGAAGAGTAGTCTGGATCGAGTTACCCGAGTGACGACCGCCATAAAGTACACTCTAGGACATCCATAGACAGTAGCTAGGCTCCCTGTGCGCCACTGGAACAGCCAGCTGCACACCGGTGTCCACGGGAATCCAAGTTCTACGCGTTCATCAGGTGTAGTTTGTTTGGGCCGGGTACCCTATATAAATGGTGTAAGGGAACATGAAGCCACGAGCTCGGTGGTCATGTACCAGCTCAGAAAGATTTTTTATATGTCGTCGTCAGCAACCGACAGACTCCATACCGGCCTCGAAGGCATGTTCTTGTGCGACGCAATAAACAGACAGAGCCGCCAATGCGTGGATGTCCGGACCTCACGACAATCCTAAGTCCACGCGATCCAACCCTCAGACCCCAACCTACTGGCCATAGTCTGTTGGAAAAAGGAGCCCGCGGGTGTGTTGCTGGTATGCCATTGAATGGGCACAGGACCCTGCTAGGGTCGATCCAGGAGGACGAGTGATCATACGTCATCCGGATGAACCCGGACGAGTCAAGTCCGGTGCCATGGTGGCAACGTCCGGGTGCATTGGCGAGAGTATCATGATACTGTGTCACCAGTAACTCCGAATCAGCTAGCAAAAGCTCGCTCAACTGCAACAGACCTCCCATCCAGTTGACCCGTCGCGCAGATGAAATTCTTGCACAGTATGCGGCAGAGATGACTTGGGAAATTAAGGCAGGGCTTATGGGCAAGCGTATGTCGTCCGCCTCTCCAATGAAACAAACGTGCTTAGTCTGTTCACCGCGACCCCGCTTGCTTCAGCCGAGCGCCCCGCAGTCGTACATCTACTCTCCTTCCCCGACATCCCGCTCACGATCGACGACTACCTCGTCCAGCGTACCGCAGGGCAAGGCGCGCGCTGGCCGTACGTGTAGCTGCTGCCCGGCGTCGCACGGCTCGTCGCGCACCTCGCCGCCCACGGCATCCCCGTCGCCATCGCGACGGGTTCCGTGCGGTGCGACTTTGAGCGCAAGACGGCGCATCTGCAACACGTGTTTGCACTTCGGCGG
>QLOZ01003268.1:0-10958 GCA_003314065.1 Lactarius sp. MG50 | reverse complement strand
CAGGCACCTCGGCCTCACTTCGTTCCAACAAGATACCACGTGATCATCCTTCCCAGGATCATGTGCAATACCAGACGACTTAGGTCACACGTAGTGCCTACTCGATCACGTGACAAGAACGCGAGCTCGCTTTGAGCCACGGTCCCTCGTAACCGTGTCAGCAGCAACACTACTGCTGCCCCCTTTGCCCCTCTCACTCTATTCCACTGCACAGGCAACCCGGGCCTGGGAAGAGCTTAACGTCTGGTAAGGAAAGTTCCTCCTTCAGTCAAACCGAGCGCACTCAGACCTGGCTCCTTCAACTTCCTTGGTGTTTACAGTTAGACGCACGGTTATAATCTTTTCTGATCTATCATCTATGGGCGAACTCGCACTGCCAGTAGCAGGACGCAAGGCCTCCCGCCGGCCGTCCCGGCACCAACCGAACCAAGTGAGACCTCCTGCAACCAAGGGACAGAAAACTAGTTCCAACGGGAACGCCAGAGACAAAGCCAATAGGAACTCAAAAACACAATCAACGAGAACTCCAAAAGTACAATCAACGCCAGGAACCCCAGTAAGAAGTAATCGAGTGGTCCTCACACAAACAACGGGTCGTAAAATAGGACAAGTGGTAGACCTGAGCAAGTCTAGAGATTGGCCGCAGTGCCGCGTGATGTAGGCCACCGGCTTTCTTTGACTGCAGTGAACAGGTTACTAGTAGCCCTATCATCTTGTGTACGTCTTGCCTAGTGACCCTCCCACTGGCAACCGTTTTCAGACTACCCCGGGCCATCATTTTCCTAGTTTACGAATGATGACCCCAAGTGTTTGATATTATCGCATCCTTCAGATACTAGTTGGAACAAATGCAGATCGATTTTCTCGCGCTGCAGTGACCGCATATCGCGCCCCCTCCTGGGTGCGATCGATGATGGTGTGGGAACCCTCTATTTAGAGTTGATGTTGTAGTTTTGTGCCAAATACAGCTTTGCTTATTTTCTCTTAACTCCCTTAACTCCCTTATGTTTGTGATGCTTGAAATTTGTTGATTTTACTTAATTTTGTGAGTCCCTTAATGGCCATTAAGGACAAATAATACAATTTAAGGGGAAAGATAAGAGAATTAAGAGAAATTAATGAAATGGATTGTCTTAACCCAAGGAAACCTGTCTTAATTAAGCACCCTCTTAATGTCCCTTAAACTGTGCTTAAAGCCATTTAAGAGGATTTAAGCCAGGTTAAGATAACTTAATTTCCATTTACCTGATGCACTAGCCAGTGTAGGAAGCATTGTGATTGACCTACTCCTTGTTTGCTATACCTAGTCACCATATCAATATGAATGGTCTCAGAGACTCTTCAGTATTGAATCAATGGCTATTGTTTTCAGTCTTCCGTGGGCATTGCTTATGTGGTCATATGTCATTATTGTCATTCGTTACCTTTCAAGGTGTTACTTCCAGCCATTATTCATGGATCTCTCACCCATGGGCCATGGTGAACAGGATGGTGTTGTTTTTCATTGTGCTGTTGCTGTCATGCTTCACACACACGAACGAATCCACACGCATCTCCATCATGGTCATGTTGGTCATGGTGGCTTGCCTGACCACCTGGCAATCGGACGATGATTGGGAAGTGTTGTACCACAAATCCCTTTTCATGTTGAAGTGTGCGGGCCACAGAACTCTCGCAAGCATGAAACATTTTGCACTCAGCATCTTCAGGCCCAGATTACCCCACGCGTATCCCACTCTCCACAGTCTGGCAAGTGTCAGTAGTATACCCACAGTGACCGAGAATCAGGATAGATCAGCTTAGGCCTTCTTGTATCATGTCATGATTCATGTGATATGTAGGAGTAGATTTCTGTTACATCCTAGTACTGCCATCATGTTATGGACAACGCAACTCGTTCTTCATGAGATTTCCAAACACAGTCCTGTGACAATCATATGGCGCACCATGCAGGACAACTCCTACACACACGACACGTCTTGACCACGTCCGGAGTCTTGCATCGTGGTAGACGGAAGACACAAGGTGAACGAACGTTGCGTTTTGAGAGGGAAGCTGGTCATAAATTCGACATTGTTCAACAGGACGGAACAGATATGGGCGACTAAATTGTGAAGCACTCGCCGTACAGTAAACGCTCGGAGCATCGGAAAGGCCCGGAAGTCTCCAGGAAATTGCCATCGGAATTCACATCCTCATCGCACAGCGCCACAGGTTCCATAATTCCCATATTCAGATTACATCTGCTGCATAGCAGCATATACAAACGAGGGGTGTAGAGTACAAACTGATGCCGGTGCCAGGGACTCGTGAAAGCGCTGTGTCATCCACAACGGGCTCAACGCTGCACGGTAGGGGACTGTTGTCCGCGTTCTCTGAGTCATTTCACGATCGTGACCGTAAGAAGCGTCACGATACCGTCAATTGGTATGCCTATCGCATAGATCAGTGAACAACTACGCGGTAGAGACGAGACTCGGTCCACTCACCATGATTGATGCCGTCGCTGCCGGGTGGAATCATGCCAGAAATACTCTGCGCAGTAGTCTGGTATTTGACGCGATTATACTTCTTCAAACCGAGTGCACCCTTCACAAAGCTGTCACTGAATACAGAATAGCGCCGTCAGACGTGCCAAGGGTGAGTGTTCCGTCACAGCATATTACCCACCGGCCAAGATTGTAGCCATTTGTAGTGATGTTGTGGCCATTGTGAAGATTCTGCGGATTGGGCCCGTTAGGGGTGGGCACGTCCAACGCTAGGAAAGGAATGCAACTCACTTTCTCCTCGGAAACGCTATTGATATCCACACGGTCAGTACCAAAACCAAACTTGAGTGAAGAGACGCTTGCTGCAAACGTACGCAAGGAATAACGCGCCAGTGTTGGCGGTAGGTCCATTCTGACGGTACATCCGAAAATGATTGCCCCCGACGAGGCTCTCCCAGCACGCCCCGATATCCGGATTCCCATAGTCATTTCGCAACTCGATTCTTTGGTCCACCCAACCATGGCCGTCACCGAGGTTGGCCTTCTGCGGCTTGCCGATATGGATGCCGAAGCACTCGATGCCACTTTATGTGCGGAGGAGGCATGTCGGCCGGATACGTTACAAAAGAGCCCACCCCATCATTAAAGACAAAGACTCACAAACCGGCCGCGTTTGCAAAGTGGACAAAGCCACCGTCGGATAGGACCCAGGGGGAGCTGAGACCCGAGATGATGACCTATTTCCCCCAGAGAGAGCTCGTCATGAGGGCGGTCTGCAGGACGAGTGAAAACGTTTACGTTGAGAGGCTCTCCTTTCCCACCAGAGTCTTTGTTGAGAAGAGATCCGCCGCCGATTGTAGGATTGACGAAGGGTACCGCGGCGGAGGCAGGTTCTGGGAGAGGCTTCGACGCGAAGGGGTTAAGCGCGGCTTGAAGGCCGAGAAGGGATGCAAAAGGAAGGTACACCATTAGAGGGAATAGCTACGGGTGTGGAGAATGTGACCAGACGACCAGGAGGACCTTAAATCGAATGGCTTGGGCAACGTCTTTATATTGTTGCTTTGATCTCATTTGGGCGCGAGGGGCACCCCATATGAATCACGCCAAGAGAAGAGAAGGGTACAGCCGAACGCCACAGATATTGACGGCCTCGTGCCTTTACTGTAGTAGCTGCAGTAGGTGAACGAAGCTTACTCAATCGCCTCTCTTCCCAGGTCCCACAGCACTTGGGCACAACCTTCCATGCATACAGTACAGATGTGATCACGGCGTACCGCAGGTCCGGGCGCTATCTCGTAACACTCTGATGCCAAGGACACCCAAAAGGCGGGAATAAACGTGCGAGGGCGATAAGGCAGACACGGGGGTACTATAGTGACAATTGAATTGTCCTTGCGAGTTACAGGGCCAGGCAGTTGCCAAGTCGAAGGCCTAAGCTTTGGAAATGCCATGTTGCTTGTTAGCTGTCCGACTCTTACATGATCATCCCCAAATAGTCCTGTAATTAACACCGCTTCTGTCCTCCTGGACATTTGTACGTCCCTGCATCCAATAGTCGATACTGTACTTCTCTCAGAGTCATCTTCCGCTGCCCGTCCTCGACTCGTGACTTTATCACATACACAACGAGCGACCCGTCCACACATCTCCTTGCGGCATCTCATGGCGGCCTGGGCGCGCCGTTCGGAACGCACCCGGATGAGCTGCAAACAGGGTGTCCTTGAGACTCCGGATTCCGATCACATTCCGTAGATCTGACAGCTGGGGTGAGAAAAGATATTGGGCGCCCTAGCAGCCCGGGCTTTCGCGTTCTGCTCTTGGCCGAGGACTACAGTACTCCTCTCCGAGTTGTTCAATTGCCGCATGGCTTCGGTACCCAAGTCCTTCTCACTTTAGGCCATCCTTTTTCAGGTAATCATATCAAGCTTTTTGCAGGACGCTGTGCGTTTCTCTGGGCTTTCCTTGCCCGCAGGTCGAATGTAAGGCGGTGCTTTTTTCAGCTGGCTTGAGGGAAAATGAGGCGGCCCGTAGTACTGTACTGTACAATACAGTATTCGACATCATCGCTAAGCGCCGTCGGTTTATTGGCACTATGATCCCACCAGCATACACCAGGTTGTGGTTTCAAGTGGGAGAAGATGGCTCCCGTCTTCCACCGAAAGTTGCCGCATAGCAGTATATACAGTACAGGCGAGGTGTGTGAAGTACAAATTAATGCCCCTGCCAGGAACTCGCGAGAACCCCATAAAGCAAGGGACCCATCGATCATCTCAATTTGATTAAGGCACGATCGTGACGGTGAGAAGCGTCACGACACCGTCAATTGCTATGCCTATTCCATAGCCCAATGAACAAGGTCTGCGCGGGTATGGCTCGAGTCGGCCCACTCACCATGATTGATGCCTATGGAGCCGGCTGGAATCATGCCAGAAATACTCTGTGCAGTAGTCTGGTATTTGACGCGTCTATACTTCTTCAGACCGAGTGCACTCTTTACCAAGCTGTCACTGAACCAGAATAGCGCCATCAGACCTGCAGAGGGCTCGTCCCATCACAAGGTATCACTCACCGGCCAAGATTGTAGCCATTTGGCTTGATGGTGTGGCCTTCGGTGACATTCTACAATTCCGGCCCGTTAGAAAGGGATGCACGCGATTAGAGTTAGGAAAGCGACTCACTTCTTCCTCGGAAACGCTACCCGCACGATCAGTACCAGAACCGGAATCTGAATAGACACTTGCAGACGTACGCAAGGAACAATGCGCCTGTGTTGGCACTAGGCCCATTCTGGCGGAACACCCGGAAGTGGTTGCCCCCAACGAGGCTCTCCCAACATGTCCCGATATCCGGATTCCCGTAGTCATTTCGCAGCTCAAGGGTCTGATTCACCCAGCCATGTCCATCGCCGAGGTTAGCCGTCTGTGGCACGCCGAGATGGGCGCCGAAGCACTCAATACCACTGGGTAAGTTCCGGGACGCGGGATGTCAGTGGGTTACGATACAAGAGAGCCCACACGTCATTAGAAAACAAAAACTCACAAACCGATCGCGTTTGCAAAGTGGACAAGGCCGCCGTCGGATAGGACCCACGGCGAACTGAGACCCGAGATGATGACCTATTTCCCCCCCCAAAGAGAGCTCGTCATGAGGGTGCTCTGCAGGACGAGTGAAAACGTTTACGTTGAGAGGCTCTCCTAGCCCACCAGAATCTTTGTCGAGAAGAGAACCACCGCCAGTTGTGGGGTTGACGAAGGGTACAGCGACGGAGGCGGGCCCTGATTCAGGCTTGGTCTCAGACAAGAAAGGGTTAAGTGCGGCTTGGAGGCCGAGTAGGGATGCAAAGGGTATGTACACCATTAGAGGAAAGAGAAGGGACAGGGGAAGAGGATGGTCAGATGAAGGGTCGGGCCTTTAGGGGACGGCCTTGGGTAACGCCTTTATATACTATGCTGTTATGATATCATTTGGGCACGAGGGACGAATGAAAGGCAAGAGAAGGACAACGCCACGGAAGTACATGATTGACGCCCTCTTGCCTTTTTCTGCAGCATACACAAACGTGCAGATGGCAAGGGCTGGCTTTTCCCACAGTCCTACTTGGGCGCGCGCACAGCCCAGAGGCCTGAGGACGGTTATCAAAGCGAACCGGAACTCTGAGTGCTGTTTCATAACCATCTGCATCACAAGAACCCCCAGGCAAGAAGGAACGTGCGAGGGCGGTAAGGCGGACAGGACAAGTCGGCACAGTTAAAGGGACAGAGCTTCCCTGCCACACCAGTAGGCCCCGAGAACGGCGAGAAGCCCCTCATGATTGACCAATCATCCAAAAATAGCCCGGTATTAAAAGCCGTTCTTGTCTTTCCGGTCATCTGTATTCTCCTGCTTTGAGACATCTTCTCTTCCCTGGAGTCGTCACATGGAAAAGGATCAGCTGGTTTGGGATTCTCGCGACACAAGTACCAAGAGTTCTTAAGGTTTTGGTCTAGACCTTGTTCGTTCGATATATGGATCAGACAAATTGATTGCGCGCGACAGCCGTGGAGCGGAGAATGTACCTGAGCCTGAGCCGACCGTAGGCACGCCACGCAGCCGCTCTGGTTTGAAGACCGTGCAGCTCACACCTCCGAGTCAATGCATGTGGTAGAAAGATGTACAGTACAGTATCTTCAGGTGTTGTGTGAGAGGTTTCTGTTAAGACCATCTGAGAAGTCGAATGCGGAGTGTACCGGGAAGGGCGCTACAGTATTAGTAGGTAGTAGCCAGGGCCCAGGGGCCGGCTTTCGGAATCAGACTCCGGGCGGGCGGATCCGTGACATGAGCTGGAAGCCGTTGTCCCCTCCTGGTGGCCTTCTATGGATTTAAACGTCACGATCGCGACTTCGCCTGTGCTTACAGTACTGTAACCTAACTATATCAGATCGAGAAGATCGAATGCTCGGCGCATCACGAGACTCGATTTTGCCAAGTAGGAAACACTTCAAGTTGGAATACATAGCACGCTTGTAGATATAGGAGACCAATTCGTCGCATAGCGCTACCCCCAGCTCTTTGTATCACAGTTGGGGTCTAATCGTTTTGGCATTATTCAAGGTCCAGTTCCAATTCGCTGTTTCAGGGTCACGGTGTCAGTACAGGGAGGAAGGGGTACTGTACTGTACGGTACAATCAATCAGGAAGTTTCCCCGGACTCTACATATTGTTGGTCGTGAAAGGGCCTCCTAGTACTCTGGCGTGGGGCCGAATCGGCAGAGCATGCTGCAACCATGTCTCTTATTTTGATGAAGCTCATGATGAGACATGAGACGGTGAGAACTGCCCCGCATGTACAGTACAGTACAATTTTTGATGCATTAATCTCGTCATTGACAACACGTATCCCATATATACTCGGCAGCCAAGCGCCGGCCCTCGGAGAAATTCAACATGTCACCATTGACGCAAAGGCGAACACAGAATCTATCGCCCACTGGTGAATGTGATAAGGCACTACGAAACGTCCATCGCGTCCGCCGCGGGTTCGCCTCTCGCCGGCGCAGCGGCGAGCTCGCGCCTGACCTCAGGCGCGATCTGCGGATGCGGATGCGTCCGCACGACGTCGCGCAGCGCGTCCTTCTGCTCCGGCGCGAGGTGCGCCGCGTAGCGCTGGCAGAGCACGAGCAGGCTCTGGTGCCAGAGTACGGGGAGCGTGCCGGGGGCGTTGGTGTTTGCGAGCCGGATGAAGTGGAAGACGAGCGCGTCGAGCACCTTGTACGGCAGCGCGTGCTTCTTGTCCAGCAGCACGCGGATGAAGAGCGACGTCGGCCCTGTTCACGATCGTGCGCGCGCGCATGAGCGTCGGTCGTCGTCGTCGTCTCGTGAGGTGGTGGGGAAGGCGTACCTGAGTAGTCCATCCCGGCGAGACGGATGAGCGCGGCGGAGGAGTGCAGAAGCGGCACCTTAACTTTCGCAAGCACTGACGCAACAATGGCGGCCTCCTTGAGCGTGCACCCTCCCTACGGCACGCAGCGCACATCTTAGGTCACGATCACAAGCATCAATCCCAGAGAACCACTTACATCGAGCAGCGGGAACACGATCCCTTTGAAGAACGCCGCGGGCTTGTACAGCGCGCGCTTCAGCGCCTCGTATAAATGCGGACTGAGCTTGCGCGTGTCCTTCCTCGTCGAGGGCTGCTCCAGATCTGCGCGCACGAGCCCGAGGACAACACCCTCGAGGTATACACGAGCTTGCGGCGGCTTCATGTTCGAGATGAAGATGCGCGTGGCTGCGTGCGCGGCCTGCGGCGACCACTGCTCGGGCGCGGTGAGTGCGAGGATGCGCGCCCATGCGGGGAGCGAGGGGATAATTTTGAACGGCTTGGGTAGCGGACCGGCGCGGTAGCTACGCAGGAGCTGGCCGACTCTGCATACGGGCGTGAGCAGGCTGCTGCCCGGCACACGCACTTGACGCTTTCTGCGAAGGAAGGGACATACTTTGTGTAGACTTCGACCACTTTGGGGTCGAGGCCTTCGGCAGGGTCAGGCGCTTCGTCATCGCCACGGGCTGCGGTGGGAGATGGCCGACGTGTCAGCAAAGCGAAAAGAAAAGCGGGGGCACGCCGCAGTGCATGACCATCCTTCCGCGGGAGTACCCCACGTGGACGAGGGGGGCGCCACGGTTTGCGGCCCGACAGATGCAGGTCCGAGAGAATCACCAGACGAACACAAGGATAAATACGGAGATATTGTAAACATTCCGTACACGCGTTGATCGGATAACGCAAAGCCGGAACAAGCAAAGGGAGTGAGTAGACGTACATTGATTGGAGGTGCGTATGACAGCACTTTGACTCGTGCCGCTCTCAAGCTTGGAGAAAATGAGATCTGCAAGGGTTTTACGTTCACCCGCATTGGATGAGTGGAGCGCGTCGAGAGCTTGGATATCGCCCTCGTCGATTTCCTGAGAAGGTCGTGAGTCCCCGAGGTAGGTGAAACAATGCAGACGAATGGGTGTCGTCGCACAAATTCGCGTTCTTCATCGCCAGAAAAGCCCTGGAACTCTTCCTCCTCGTCATCTTCGTCCCCTTCCTCAAGGTCACGAGTACGTGGTCGGGTGAAATCATCCTCGATTACGTCCTCGTCTGCGTCTGGACGATCGAGCTCGTCCTGCTGGTCGCGAGCGAGTTCGAAAATACGCTTTGAAGTTTTCGGATCTAAAATAGCCTGAAAGTGCGATACAGGTGAGCGGTGCAATGGGGCCGGAACAGGGAAGACTACGGACCTCTCCGCCATCTTCGTCATCGTCATTCCCATGTCGAGATTTCCTGCGCTTTCCTGGTTTTGAGATGTTCCCGTACTTGGCATATACCTCGTCGGCTGCAATGTCTACGTGCAAAGGATCGTGTCGAGACTTTCCAGTAAGTTTTTCTGCGCGAGGCATTTAAAAATAATGGCTATAATGCAAAAAGCTGGATAATTTCTATATTAGGCATGGCCTAACCCGCCATTAAACCGAGGACATTTACGTCATCTGTTACTGTATAAAGCGCGGTAACCTGTCTGACCCGGCAGTTGCCGGATGAATGGGGCTAAGCTTCAGCGCCAAAGCCAAGCGCCGTTTCCAGCGCTGGACTGTCAACGTCAACGTAGCCGCAAATTATTTTAAATACCTTGCGCCTTGCTAGGATATGGACCGACACGCTTTCCTCCTTTCAGCGTCTTTCTCTGAGCTCCCCTTAAAGATGACTGCTTCGAACGTACAATCCGTTAGTGCCTCTCTCCTTTTTCCTATTGTCATTCTGATCATACTCTGGTTGAATTGACAACAGATTCGTACCCTTGATAAGAACGGGAATGAAATTACCTCTGTTGGTTTTCAACGATTTGGCTTTGACTGCGAGGTACCTGTCGATGTGGTCAGATCGCTCTACCTCCGTCCGCACTATGTCGTCACCGCGAGCGAGAACGAGACCGAGGCTATCGACGCCAAAGAGGAAGACGATCACGCTCGCTTCACCAAGGGACACTCTGCCTATCAGTCAAAATCGATTTATCACCCCCAGACCCAGTCCATATCCTACACGACCCTCACGCGCTTCCCTCCCGTCAAACTTCTTCCTACAGCAGTTCGCAAGCGCATTCTTGTTACGGGTGGCGCGGGCTTTGTTGGCTCTCATCTCGTGGACCGCCTGATGCTTCTTGGCCATGAAGTAACTGTGCTCGACAACTTCTTCACTGGCTCCAAGACCAGCGTCTCACACTGGGTTGGCCATCCTAATTTTGAGTTGGTTCGCCATGATGTCGTTGAGCCCTTCATGATTGAATGCGACCGTACGTTATTTCTCCGACATCCCTCTCCCCCCCTATTTTTTTTTTCTTCTGGCGACGCGACTTGCCATTTACAACAAACTTTGTCATTAGAGATATATCACCTTGCCTGTCCTGCATCCCCGCCGCACTACCAGTTTAACGCAGTCAAGACGATCAAGACATCATTCCAAGGTACCCTGAATATGCTTGGTCTTGCGAAGCGCACCAAAGCACGCTTCTTGTTGACCAGCACCTCAGGTGAGCTTTATCCGGCAATCAGATTTCCCCTTTTGGAGAAGTGTCCCTTCACTCGTCGTCCTGACACTCGTTTATAACAGAAATATACGGTGACCCCGAGGTACACCCACAGCACGAAGAATAGTAAGCCACCCTTCGGGCCTTCTATTAGCGCGTGCTTCGAACGATTATCCCCTGTAGCTGGGGCCATGTCAACCCTATCGGTCCGCGAGCGTGCTATGACGAGGGCAAGCGCGTCGCCGAGACCTTGACATACGGCTACCACAACCAAGACGGTGTCGACGTGCGCATCGCGCGCATATTCAACACCTATGGTCCGCGCAGTGAGTTTCACCTTCCCTCTCCCAATCGCACCACCTCGTTCACCCCGGTCCGATCTGCAAGTGAACCCGTACGACGGCCGCGTGGTGTCCAACTTTATCGT
>QLOZ01003251.1:1266-13776 GCA_003314065.1 Lactarius sp. MG50 | reverse complement strand
TGGAGATGGTAGGGGGGGAGGTGCAGGCGCATTGCGCTGTGTGCGTGGTGGGAGGTCTGGAGGTTGAGGCTGAACCGATGGCGTGGGCGTGCTCCGCCCAGAGCGCAGAGGCAAGTCCAATGTTTGGCTGGGGGGCGTTCGGGGAGATGGAGGTGCGGATCCGAGTGCTGGTTCGGCCGTTGGCGCTGGTGTACTGCGTGCGGAGGAGGGAGCAAAGCCCAGCCCCCGGGATGTGGTGTTCGATGCCTTTGGTGCGGGATCAAGAACTGGAACCGGTGGAGGAACGTTCTCCCGCGGATTTGGGACGAGAAGTGCGTCGAGAATAAATCGGAAGTCGAGGCCAAATTCTTGAAGAAGCTGTGTGCTAGTCAACCATTTGTTTCGTCACTGAGTAAGGATGCGCACTTTGCGGCTTTGGCTATGCGTAATACTCAGCGCCTCGTCGACGACGCTCCTGTCGACGCCGGTGCTGAAAACCTGTGCCCTGAACATCTCTGCAAACGTCTCTATCTGAGATTTTGCCCACTCGATGAAGCCTACAAAATATGAGATACTCGCTGTTGCGGGCTTGGACGAGATCAAAACCACTCACTACTCGCAACTTCGTTCTCCTTAAAACTCACGAGGAACCAGTCCGCGGTATGCTTAATGACAGTGAAGATGGTGATGGCGAGGTCGCTTATGTAGGTTCCTATGTGACCGTCAAAGCGAATCATACGTACAAGCCGACGGGCAGTCTCTGTACGCGCGGCAAGAAAAGTCGTGCGAGCTGCGGCGTCAGCATCCAAACGGATAAGTAGAGCAATAAGTTTTTTGACCGCTTCTTTGTGGTTGCGAGGGTAGGAAAGTGCTTGTAATAGAGCAGAAGTGAGTGAGGCCGTTAGCGGCGTGAGCTTTGCGGCGAGGAGTGGCACGGTCGCGAGCTTGGCTTGTCCTGCGTGGGCATGTCAGAAAAGCAGCAATGACGACAAGTGGCGAGAAAGAAGACAGTACCTTGTTCAACAAGATTTACCGCTTTGTCCCACTCGCGAAGAGCGATTGCTACGTTTAGCTCATCTGCAAAGTCGCCAATCCATCGCGCATCCCGTTCTGCTTTCTCTTTCTCGCCATCACTCATACCAGCTTGCTGCGCGAGATCAGACATCCAATCTGGAACAGCGGGAACGTCTCCTGGGGCATCATGGGCACGCTGGAAAGTGATGAAGGTTAAAATCAGGTCAAATAGAAAGAACTAGGGGTCGACATACGCCACCACCAGTCCATAGGCTCTTCCGTCGTTCGTGTTCACCCTCGCGTTCCTTTCGCTTCTTTGCTGCCAGTTCCTCTGCAACATGGCGGAACTGCGAAAGTAGATTCTTCTTGTCCGCGGCGGAGTCTGTGCGATACACATGGGTCTCCTTTCCATGCTTGACTTTAAAGACATTAACAAGCACTGAGGGCCACCCATAAGCTCTGCATGTGTGCGGCAATGTCGGAGTACGTACTGGCAGTGTCCTTTGTATCCAGAACGAGCATTTCATTGAGCGGCCAGCAGCGGTCTGCGACGAGTTTGTCGCTTTCCGAAGCATTACGGCGACGACGCCTGCGAGCGACCAGTACGGCATCGTCGAGAAGTACGAACCGTACGGCACTTATAGGCTTGTAGGTTGCTGCGTTAAGAACAAATATGCTGTCTATCTCTGCAATGATATGACGACCAGGCGTCGTCGGCACAAATTTGGCCGAGCCTTCGATCTGGGCATGCAAATTCTGTATTTGGTTCGCGTAGAGCACACGCAAATCAGCGACGGACGAGCGGACATTGCGCCGGCGGTCTAAGGTATGTCAGGTCAAGGATAAAAAGGGAGAGAGAAAACAGACCAGCGACGGAGGCAGACTCTTCGATGTGTAGGACTGAAGGCATGCTCTTCCATTCGGCGAGGCTCTCCTTGAGTTCCATCATCTCGTTCTCGAGCGTCCCAATCTCTTTGGAGATAAAAACAAACTGTGCGTAGCTAGCATGACAAGCATAAGATGCACGTTGGTGGAGGAGCCGAGGTGGCGCACTTTTTGAACACATTTCGTTGGAGATCAGCCGCGACTTCGTCTTTTGAGTTCCGCAATGATGTTTGCAGCAAGCGGAGCTCAGCCTCAGTAGACTTGGCGAGTTTCAGCTTGAGATCTAAGAAAGTCCTGAGCTTTTATGAGAACAAGCTATGACTGGGGACCACGCACATGCATCTGGATCGAACTCGTCGACGTCTAGCAGCTTGCTCTCTGCAGCACGGAGGTCCTCTTTGGACAGAGCCCGTTGTTGTACGACCTCATCTTGTTCACGGACTACGCCAAGGCCGGGTCGTAGACCGAGCGGGATCGTTGGCACTGACGGCGCAGATGCATCATCGGTGGGAGTGGGAGCGGATATGGTAGCATAGCGCGTGGACATGCGCCGCTTGATTCTGTCGTCAACACGGGATTTAGGAGCATTTTTCTTGGGTTTGTTAAGCTTGGCTGCTGGTTTTGTCCCCTTGCGAGCTGCTGAGGCTCTACTGCGAAGTGACTCCATCGATGGTATGGGTGACCGGTGACAGCGGCGACGACCTCGCGGCCCGGGTTAATTTACTGTAATGAGAACGTTCTTGTGTCCTCGCATCGTTTTCATGTCCCAGGCTCGCCGCTCTCTTTCTTCTTCACCCCCCCGCGACGTCAAACGGCCTCGATTGGCAGGGCTCACCCCTGATGATTATAGGAATGGTGTCATGCTCGCGCCTATGGTTCGTTCTGGTGCCCGTACGTTACCCCAATTCTCTAAATAACTCTTATCTCATGCCATATCATACGTTCAGTTCCGACAAGACTTTTCGCTTTAAAGCACGGTGCAAAGCTCGTTTGGGGTCCGGAGATGGTAGATAAAGCTATGTTACACGCAGAACGCGTCGTGGATCGTATGTTGCCCCCTCGCTTCCCTTATTCAGCCCGGATGATGATTGTTTTCAAAGCTGTATCGGGGTCCATCTCATACAACGGCAAGCAAGAGCGTGCTATGTTCACTTGTCATCCCATCGAAAAGCCCTACCTCATCTTCCAGGTTGGCTCTGCGGACCCGGACCTCGCTGTGCAGGCGGCACGCGTAGTCATGGACGACGTCTCTGGCGTCGAGCTCAACTGTGGCTGCCCGAAGCCTTTCTCAACCCATGCGGGTATGGGTGCCGCCTTGCTGACCAATCCCGACCTCCTCTGCTCCATCCTCTCCGCCCTTCGTCGCGAGCTTCCTTCTCACATCTCCGTGTCCGCGAAAATTCGTCTGCTTCCTACCCAAGAAGACACGTTCGCCCTCGTGGAACGCATCGTAAAAACGGGTATCAACTGCCTCACCATCCACTGCCGCACGCGCAACATGCGCCCGCGCGAGCGTGCGCTCATCCACCGTCTCAAAGAGATCGTCGATTACGTCAGGGGTCTGGGTCGTGATGTGGCGGTCATCGAGAATGGCGACTGCGTAGGCTTTGAGGATGCACGGCGAATACGCGCCATCACAGGCGCAGATTCCGTCATGATTGCCACCGCCGCAGAGGCGAACCCGACCGTATTCTCCCCTACCCCGCTCACCAACCTCGAGGACACCTTTATCCTGCCATACCTTCGCCTCGTACGTGCCCACATCCCCGAGCCGTCACCACTTCCCCTCATTCACAGGGTATAGTGCAAATACCTCGACAACCACTGGGCATCCACCAAGTTCTGCGTCTCCCAATTCAAGGCCCGCAAGTCCGCCAACAAGGCGTTGCGCGAGGCGATCGTCAAAGCGAAGGGCTATGCTGACCTCGACGCTCTCGTGGAGCCCTGGACAGGAAGCGACGAGTTCGCCGCCATCAAAGCGGCCATTGATGCCCGTGCGACTGCACCGCCCGTCCTGCTCCCTGCGGACGACATCGTCACGCCGCCACCGTCAGCACCGCCACCAGCACCATCTGAAGAAGTGACGACGACGACGACGACGACGACTACCCCCCCAGGATGGCGGGGAAACCCCGACCCCGCGGTGGTCTACGATGCTCCACTGCTCCCGGCGAACGAGCATCGGATGACGATCCCCGCTGGCGTGTCGAAGCAGGATCCAGGGACCCCGACACCCCTCGCTTTGTCGGGACCAGTACCTACAGTTCTCCCTGTGATGTAATGTTGACGAAAGAGTTGACTGGCTTGATTTTTTTTTTCTTTTTTCCTTCGGGGGCTAGGCGCGATGCGGGGGGTCTGTTTGCTCAATCTTCAAGGTCATCCGAGCCCCGGGCGTATGTGGTCTCCGTTGTTGACGTCATCACGACCCAGGAGAAACACGCTCTGGATGGAATACGATGGCGCTGGGCGTATCACTGTTGAGTCCGCTAAGAGAAAATCCCCGGACACTCGAGGTGTCACCCAACCTGTTGACGCACTGATGAAGACGGTCGGGTTCCTATGGGTGCACTCGTGACAGACACGTCGGAGTCCCTTGGGAGGGGGCGACGATCGGCATTCCGGTACAGTACCATGGAGTTTAGTCACGGCGAGACTCTCGATTGATGGGACGGTCAGATTTGAAGGGGGTGCCCCTGATACATAGAAAGTCATTATGATTCTCACTCTGACAGACGTATCGTAATTAGATACGTTGTAGTTGCGAGCGGATCATAACTGGGAGTACAATTAAATTACGAGTCTTGGCTTAGCTCGACTCGTGAAGTTGATGACAGCTCAGCTTACTGTGCCGAGCCCTCTCGTGCAAGGAAATGAAAAAAAATACAACTTGGTATTGAGTACCTGACAATTTAGTCTAGGACTAGCGGAAACCAATACACCTCTGGCTCAAGGACACTCATTTACCCCGTAGTATTAACAAAGTAATAGAGGTGGATTATGACACTTATAATAGTGATAATTGTCATGACCGACCTTTTCGGCAAATGGAATTAGCAACACAGTGAAACTGGGCGAGACTTCTCCCCGTTCTCGTCAGCCACGAAGCAATTCGAAATGAATCACATACCCTTTGTAACGAAATTAAATGCAATCGTACAACCACAACGTGCCCACGGGCCAACGACACAACCCATGCGTTCCGCTTTGTATCACGCTCAGGTAACAAGCACGTAAACTCAAGCCGTCCACCAGCCCTCACTGCATTTGGTGGTGCCTCGTCACTGTCTAGTACGACACCGTCTGCGCCTAGCGTAAGTAACACCCTCGTAACCCCAAGTCACCTGGCCGCTAGAAAACCCCAACTTGGGAGTAGAAGCGGCACGAGGGTTTCTAGAGGTCGCACGGCTGCTACTCAAGCACAGCGCAGAGGTGAATGTCCAGAAGGACTACCGCTAGGCCACCATAAGCGGCTTTAGGAGAGGGACTTGTCTCGAGATTGTGCGGTTGCTACTCGAGCGCGGTACACTTGGTAATGCATAGCACGGAGATGGATATGACCCCGTTGGGTGCGGGAATGGCAGGTGGACATCCCGAGGTTGCATAGTTGCTGCCCAAGTGTGGTACAAGTCAGGTGATACAGAATAGCAGTGGCAGGGCAGAGACCGGGATTCATTCCATACACCTAGCCAATGGACACTACTGAAGAACATTATAGCCCCAGATGCTCAAGACGACGACGATTAAAACCCTTTATACGTGGGACAGACCTAGGCGTTCGAGGTTTTGAAGAAAGGGCAGGACAAAGGCCGAGCTTGTGAGGATGGACGAGAGACATGGCGAGATGAGGGAACATGCAAGACGGAGAGCCTTATATATGAATTTCCTACAGTTACGTTATCATCAAGCTCAAGCGCGCATCACCCATATCGGGAGAGGGGCTATGACCCTAATTATAGTGTTGCGTGGCCGCCTGTGTCGCATAATACTGTAGCTTCAATATCATAGAGGAATCAGATATATTGTGCTCCCAGGCTCTTAGCACAGGGTAGAGATACGTGATTTGTTCACTCCGGCCGAGTCGAAGTTTGCCCAAAGTCCACCCCTACTAGTAGTCATAATCATGCTCCATTATCCAGCTCACAGCAAGCATGATAACCCAGTGCTGAGCTGAGAAGCATAGCCTATAGCGCTGCGGAGAGGACCCTTTGGATCGCATTCCATCAACGTGGCTGTGCAATCCTAGGACAGCGTGTTGAACAAATCGAGGAAAGCCTAGGAACTTGAAAGCCTGTCAGTGAACATGCCGTGCCTCCACAGGACGGCGTGTGAAGGAGAAATAAAAACGGCTTATGAACGGACTCGTTCGAAATCAGAAGTCCTTGCACAGGTTAGCCCGTAAATGCACCAATGTTGGCGATGCGGTGGTTATCCGATAATAATCTGGTGTACGAGGAGAACACAGCATTGCCTCTTCGGATCTCTTCAAAGCACGCGTCAAAGAAACAACAAGGGGGGTTTCCCGTGCCAGCTTTCCAAGTCCGAAGAGGTCATGCTGACTCATGCAGGGGCTAACTCGAGTCGCTGACGCCGCACGATGAATGTCACGGTATACACCGAAACGTCCTTTGTGTCCGCACCTACTTTTTTCTGGAATGCTATGAATGAACCTCTCGGGGTACCTAACCTATTCGATGATAATGGCACAGGACATGCCAATACCCGTGGGACCGCATGGACGAGCGAGGCCAGCCTACCTTTTCTGAGACTAATACAGTACTAGTATCAGCTCGGAACTCATCGAGATGTGCCTTGCGCTAGAGGATTCTGCACAGCACAGATTCGCCCTGTATGCTAGAGCGGCTTTACCCCCCCTGGAGTCCCCGATGGTCACCTAGGACATGACATACAGCAACCTGACAGGCATAGAACAAGAACAGGGCCATCGTTTTTACGCGGAGTACTGCCCCTCCGATTACCCATTACCTCAGAAACGGAATGTCGTGCTTCGAAATGAATTGCGCAGAAGGTGAAAGTGTACTTAGGATTAGAAGGGGAGGGAAGAACGGCGCACGCATCTGATTAGAAAGACAAATGAAAACAAAAAAGAAGGCGGATACAAAGTCATCGTCGTGCCGAATGCTTGTTGTTATTATACAGATGAGTGGCAAAAACGGGTATGCGTCTCATGTCAACCAAAGGTAAGAGAAAAGTTAAGCGTCCTCCGGGGACATGGGGTCAAAGCGTTTTACGGTGCTGATCATGTCCGACCCTCTCCGAACAAAAACAAGCTAGAGGGATGGATAATGATAAGTGCTCTCTGGGGAGTTAGCGTGACGGAAAAGAAAGGGACGTGCCATGTAAGGATTTGCTGTTGAGCCTGTCGTATCCGCGAGAACCTCGTCCTTGGACACGACGCTGACTTCCGAATCGTTGTATTTGAACCACGAATCGGGGTTCTCGGGCAGATGACGCGAGTAGAAGAAGTAATGGCCCCATTGTGGCGTCGACCCACGATGGATAAACACGGATGTGAGCTCGTAGACAGCCTCTTGCTCGTCTTTCCAGATGTCTTCGAGCTCCTGTTTCATGTTGGCCGCGTTCGCGCGCAGCGTTTCGAGTTCATCTTTGAGGTAGTCTTGCTCAGTGGTTAAATCCGACAGCAGTTGGTCGTCGATCTCCGGCAAATGTATCGTGTCGTGTAAGCCCCCGAGGATATCATAGGTGTTGCTAAGAGCCGACATGAACGGAGCATGCTGGGGTTTAGAACGTCAGCGGATCCACAACATTCGTCTACGGAAGACCAGCGTCCGGTAACGTACCTGTCCCGTTGTCAGGAGGTGAATCCGATCGCGACACTTGCTTAATTCCGAGAGGATGGTCTTCGATCGCACCCTTTTGTCCGGGTTGGCGCTGTCGAGGAAGCGATCCATGCAAATCGTTTCGCCGAATTTGACGTATGCCTGGGATTTCCACGATTGGCCCGTCTCGCGATCCCATTGCACCCGCTATTAAGAGAAGATCCATTCGTATTACAAACCCCTGTGGAAGGCGAACCAAAGTACACACCTGGAGCTGAATTTGTAGCACAGGAGGAAGGTCGACTAGAGTGATCTCCATCGAGACCGTATTCGAATCTAGCTGCGCAGTCGAGTGGAAATAACTGCTGAGGCCGTCGTAGAGATCATATCCCTCGTCGGACACGCTGACAGGAAGGATAGAGAAGACGTTTTCGCTCTCGTGGGTCGAGAGTGCCCTGCTACCTTCCGATGTTGGCGCGACTAATCGTTGCCGCAGGGTCCCATAGAACAAACTAGTCGACGAAAGTCGTTTCCTATTACCCCGAGAACCCAAAAGCCACGTACCGTTTCACCACACTTGACTTTCCGTCTTCCGACTCGTCCAATCCATCAAACTTCAGCAAGGCAGTCTCAATCTGGAATACGCAATTGTCCATGCACTCCGAGACGTCATGCTGTCGTCCTATAAGGCGACGACGGATCAACATAAAACCTCAGATATGGGGAGAAATCAAGCGCACCGAACATCATAACGGACTCTGACGCTTTCCGTGGCGGTAATGGCGGCGGTTTTGCACCTGACCGAGCCGGCGCTTCGGCATCCTTCATCTCAACCTCCGCAGCACCTCCCAGGCCAGACGGCCCCGCATCCGGACTCGTCGAGATGATAACATAGTTGTCATTGTCCGTGATAGAATCAATAGACATCCGAGATCCAATCTCCTTCTCCCGCGACCGTTTGCCAAGCACGGACGATGCCGATGCTTCAGGAGAACCTACTGGAGAACCCATGACAGGGCCCGCACGGGGCGGCGCGTCTTCCACGAGCGTAGCGTCTGTATCGTTTGATGAGTCCGTCGCGGTCTGCTCAATGTCGTCCTCCTCGTCTTTAGAGGTGACGAGCGCAAGCTTCGCCAGTTCCATCGTTGGAGTGACCGAAGCGGTGTCGGCGCGCTCTAGGTGCCAGAAAAGCTCGGCGAGCTCGCTGACGACTGGATGCGAATCAACAACCAACCAAGCTGGAAGGACGATAATACGAACACTTCTTCGAACGGAGGATCTCTTTACGTGTAACCAGGCGTCCGCCAACACGGTGTCGCTTCAGGTCGTCGTCAGTGAGCTTGTCTTCGTCCATAGCCTTCCCGGAAGAATGTAGCAAGGGAGCGATGGCTTCTCTGAGGTCCTTAATCGTATAGAAATACTAGGGTGTGTCAATAGACCGAAGGTATATAAACGAAAACAAGCGTAGCATGCCTGTAAAAGTGAGTTCAAGTAGCAGGTATTTCCGAGCTGGTTAAGACCTCTTGGCCAATCTTGACGGGTGGCAAGGACTACTTCTCCAGCTGGGCCTAGTGTCAGTCCCTTGATTTCGCGCACTAGGCGGCGGTGGGTCACGCACGATCACTGCCTGTCTCAAGGAACCTGCGCAAGCGGTCGCTATCCCTCATCTCCGCGATGACCGAGACAGCCTCACGCATCCTATCCACCTGATTCGGCTGATCCTCCACCTGTGCCCCAGACGCGTAAACGCACCTCCTTACACGCAGCAGAAACAAAATCTGAGCTTACTCTCATCGAGAAAACGGTGATGAGCATCCCATCATCGATCTCGGCAGGAACCTCGAGCGTCGAATACGCACGTTCGGGCGTCATCCCTCCGTCTTTCGCCTGTGCCCACCTCTTCCACAGAGCCTCGCTCCCACGCATCTCCGCGATGCGGCGGAACGCATCGTTCGCGTTTGACAGCCGTTGCCCGTCGCCGCCCTCGCGCCAAGCACGCCGGATGGCATCCCTCCACGCATTCTCGACAAATTCGTCCGGAACGTCGTCGTCGTAGTCGACGCCAAGCGTTCCATGTGCGCCGAAGCCGAGGATACCCGGTGCTTCCTGGAAATCTTCACGCGTGAACCGGCCACGTTCGCGCTCATCAAAGACGAAAGATTGGAGGGCTTGTGAGGGCTCTTCGGTCATAGTCATAACCATGTTGCAGACGGTATAAAAGGAAGTGAAATATTCCATTGTCTGTGCGGGATCACAGCGAGCCTGGGCGAAGTAAGCGAATGTGAGCAGTTCTGTGGACTGATGTTAGAACAAGGAATAGAAGTCGTGTTCGTCCAATGCACCTGGAGAATACGTAGTCTTTGTCAAGCCGAGGTTCGTCATGGCCTCGTCGATTTTGTCGAAATCACTTAGAATGGATGAGAGCTGTCCTCGGGCAACTGCAAGACTGAGATTGGGTATGATGGTACCAAAGTAGATTAACTTACTTTGATCCGGATGAGCACCGATGGCATGCTGATATTCCTCACGGGCACTATCGATTTTGACCCAGAGCTTATGGGGATTCGCGTGTGCCTTGAGTGCGGGAGCTGTGAGGGATATAGTCAACTACCATATACCGTGCTAGTCGTACCAGACTGTGGACCCACCAAACCTCTTCGAATAATCTGCTACCCAAGCGCTGAGTTCTACCCATGCGCGAAGTAGTTTGCTGCGCGCTAGCCTGCCAGCAGGCGTAGTGGGATCTATTTCGGGAGGAGAGAGCGCAGTATCTGGCGCGGGTCCAACCAAGTTCCTGAGTTCAAAGCCCAGACTTTCGAATATGCGGGAGCTGAGAACGCGTACAGAGATTATCAGAGGGAAGGTGGGAAGTAGGCACAACGCAAGTCTCACAGTGTGCTATTCCACCCCAGCCTGGTTTGGAATGTCTTTCTCGACACAGGAAGCTGCCGGCTTTCACCCTTCCACACCCTATTCTCTATGATTCTGTATAATGTGTAAGTACATCCAGTCAGCACGCCGAAAGCGGCACTTACGTTAGAATCGTCTCGAGAGTAATCAGTACCGCGAGTTCGCCAGTCTTATCCGGGGGTGGGTTCTCCACCTTGTTTTTGACCAAATCTTCGAGCAGCTTCACCGGGACAACGCCGGGAATGACACCCGACGCGATCACGTAGAAGGAGCATTGACAACAGACATAGAGATCGAGCAAATCGCCTTCGCCCTCTTCAGGGTCGACGGCCATCCGAATGTCATCCGGGGCTTGCTCCAGTATGGTCGTCGCTGTAGTCGATTCGTCACCTCGTAGGGTCATCTTGCGGTGGCGGAGCTTGGACCGCTCTTCGTTCTCCCACTCGCTCGCATTGAACGGGTGCGTGAGGCGGCGCGCGTCGACGGCGCGCTCGTAAACGTGGAAGTGGTGCGTAACGTTAGAGGGCCCGAATGGTTGTTCGGCATCGCCGATACACGTGTTTGTCGACCTGCGACGACCGTGGTCTGGGAGAGTGCCCTTGAAGGAGCGAGACAAGGGTGGATTGACGGAGGACGATTTCCAGACGAGAAGGACCCAGCCATTATGTTTCCGGCAGTAGTATGCGTTAGGATGCGGGACGGCAGTACGGACCTCCTCCGCAGTGGGGAAGAGGGTCCAAGGGGTAGGGGCATGCGAAGGTTGGCTGCTCTGTGAGGAGGATGCGCTATCTGTAGACCTGCGCTTCCTTGGCGACTCGGGATGTACGGGCGGCGGCTGCGCGGTGGTAGGAGGAGGCACTGGTCTAAGATTGGGAGGGGTTACGGCCACAGAGAAGAGTGTATGCTCAGGGTGGTGAAGCCTGTCTGCAAGTATGGGAGGTAGGATGCCGCGGCCGGGGCGAGCATAAGTTGAGCGGACTTGAGAATTCCACCAGTGCATCTCCTCGAGGTCGGTACGCTCATTGATGGTAATAGAACGTTGGGTGGAGGCGTTGTTCCATCCGCTCTCGAACGTGCCCCAGGTAGGCGGGGGGATATTGGCGATCCACCGGTCAGTCTGAGCGTAGGGGTTGCTTGACGTACTCCCATAATTGTGGGAGGGCCACGGGCCCGCGTCAACGCTTCGCCAGCCGCCTTCTTGAGGCGGGGTGTCATATACAAATGGGCGGCCATCTTGCCCTGCAGAGTAGTCCTCCAGGGCGGGTATCTGATCCGATTCGTCGGGTACGGGCTCGGGCTCACGAAAGGGGGTCTTTTCTGAGGGTTGCGTCGTATAATGACCTGTGGACGCAGAGCCCAAAGCGGGCGCGGCAGGGCGGCTGGGCAAGGGTGGTTGGCGCTGGTTCTGACCCCCGTAGAACGTTGAGGGGGGAATCGATGGTATCGGTACAGGGTCCGCATGCAGGTCGGAAGACCCGGCGCCGTCTTTATTGGCCATGTCGATGGTAGTGTGGCGTAATGTGAGGGAAGTACAAGTCACAATCAGAGATGGCTTTTTCCGGGTGAATGTAGGGGGGTCAAGGGCCTGTGTTGTTTGTCGATATCGTTATTGATGGTGTACAGAAAAGTTTGCCCACTGCGCAATCAGCAAGGACTGCGGTGCGTGTGCTGTGACAAGTGGCCTGACTCGGACTAGAGCTGCTGCGTGCCACTCTAACCTCACTCAAGGTGGACCTACAGCACGGAAACATTACTCTACCCTATCGCATCACTGCTGAAATACTGTTCTAATGGACCGCTGGATTGGTCCCATGTCCCAATGAGCCCGGCTCTAGAGTGGCTATACCTAGAGCTTTGCTATAGAACAGCGGTGCGTCCTACTACTGATTGTCAATTCCTCCCACCATTCCGAGTGCCACCCCCC
>QLOZ01003240.1:0-14907 GCA_003314065.1 Lactarius sp. MG50 | reverse complement strand
TACCCCCATTTGACACCCCTGTAAACCCTCAAGGGTCTATCCCAAAGAACAGAATCCTGACCACTTGCTTCATGAACAAACGAATTGCCATCTTTGTCAAGAAAGGCACCAACCTCAAAGGAAACATCTTTGCTTGTTGGAATGGGTATTACACCCTCTATGACGGAGAGGTCTACCCCCTTGTATATGCACACGACACCTTCTACACATTCAAAAAGGACTGGAATCCCCAAACACACGAGTATGAAGGAGGGAGAGCAATTGGATTCCCACCTAGTGAAGCAGGACTCAACCCCCACCTCAACCCTTTCATCGGTCAACGATTAACCCAACAAGTCCTACAACCAATCATCACCAAACTCAAAGAGGCTGCTCAGCAGACTACACAACTCAGAGAACCAGACACTGAAATGACCCAACCATCCTCTACCCACGACACAGACGACGACGACCTTGCACCACCCACTATTAGGATGTCCACGACCCTCATTACCCCTACTCAGTTGACTGTCCAATCCACATTCGCCAAGACCGGCCCCCTGCCTGGCGGTGGTGGTGGCAGTGGCGGTGGCAGTGGTGGTGGTGGCGGCGGTGGCGGTGGCCCCCCCACAGGTGGAGGTGGAGGAGGAGGAGTGCCAGCGCCAGGTGGACAACCACCAGCAGCTGCAGGCCAACCTCCCACCACCCCACCAGGTGGCAATGGCCGACTTGAAGGCAAAGAACCACCGATTTTCAGTGGAGATTGGTTGAAGGCAGACAAATTCATGCATGCCCTCAAATTGTACCAATACTTGAATGCAGCCGCACCAGTCATCACAGACCCCTACTGAAAGGTTGCTCACACCCTCACCTACATCCAAGGGGCAGGAGTCAACGAATGGAAACAATCCCAGGAGGAGTGGATCATGGGCAGTCCAGTACCCATGCCTCCACTTGTGGATGTGTGGGAACAATTCGAACAGACCTTCACCCAAGACTGGACAGACACCAACCAGCAGTACCATGCAGCAGCCAAGCTGGACAAACTGAAGATGCAGGGGATGGAGATCGACCCCTACATCACCCACTTCACCGAATGGGCCCAAAAAGCTAATTACCATGAAGACGACCCAGCTGTACTCGAGAAATTCAAAAGAGGACTAAATGTCAAAGTCCTCGAGAACTGTATAAACCACGACCAACCAGTCAACTGGGTTGATTGGAAGGCCGCCTTGCATAAGCGAATGGCGATCCTCACTGTGCTTGAGCCACATCGCCAGGCCTTCTGGGCCCAAAAGAAGGCCAGCAGACCTTTCCCTACCCCCTACCAGAACCAAAACACTAGGGGACAATTCAGCACCAGACAAGAAAACCGACAACCCAACCCCAATGCAATGCAAGTAGATAGCACCAGGAAGGCCACCATGGAGGTGGACAAGGAGTGCTGCCGACATGAAGGCCAGTGCTACTTCTGCCAAGTGCAGGGGCACTTATCAAGGAACTGCCTGGAGAAGAAGAAGGGAAGCTATCAGCTGACCTTTACCACAAATTTGAGAGGGGCGCAAGCCCAAGTAGTCGAGACGACCCAGGAAAGCGAGCAGATGATGCTCCTTTCCCCAGCATCCATACTCCAGTACATGAAGGGGCTGATGGCGGAGGAACACCAGGAGATGGCGAAACAGTGGGGAGAGATGTGCAAAGAAGAGGGTTTTGGTCAAGCTTGAGCAAGATGGCCTTTGCTCGAGCCATGTTTCAATGCAATGTATTTCTACCCCATATCAATTCTATGTGCATTGCTGTTACCTTCCACACCGTGTTGACTAAGGCCGACCTCCTCGCATTCCTAGACTGCAGAGCCACTGAGTGCTTTGTCAGCAACGAATTTGTCCAGAAACATAAATTGGGCACCAAACTACTCCACGTCCCAAAACTCCTCCGCAATGCAGATGGCTCCCCAAATTCAGGTGGAAATATCACACACTATACAGACCTAGAAGTGGTGACAGGGGATGTGCCACATACCCTCTGATTCTATGTTGCTAATATGGACGGAGATCACATTGTCCTAGGCTACCTGTGGTTTGTGGTGGCGAATCCAACCCTGAACTGGAAAGAAGCTACCCTACCGACGAGTGTGACCCTCAGAATGACAGGGGTCACATCGACAAACCCCATCACCAAAGTAGGTGTAGTAGGGATGAAAGGAGTTACGATACAAAATCGACCACTCCTAAAGGACCAAGAAAGCATTGTCCTCAGATTTGCCAAAAACACCACAGCGCAACAACTTGCCCAGGAAGCCCACAAAGGCAGCAGCCAAACCTGGGATCAGATCGTCCCAAGGAGTTATCACCAACATGCTCACCTCTTCAGTGATGAAGAATCAGAACAGTTCCCAGATTCTTGAACCTGGGACCATGTGATTGAACTGAAGGAGGGGGCTCCAGAAACCATGGACTGTAAAATCTACCCTTTAACCCCAGCAGAAGACAAAGCACAAGGAGAGTTTATCACAACCAACACACGACTAGGGAGAATCTGAAGATCCCAATCCAAATATGCATCCCCATTCTTCTTCATTTTGAAGAAAGATGGGATGCCGTGCCCCATCCAGGACTACCGAAAATTAAACCAATGGACCATCCAAGACACTGCCCCACTGCCACTTATTTGTGAACTCATGGATCGACTTACACGTGTCCATGGGGGGAGATCGGCTCTATTCACTAAACTTGACATTCGGTGGGGATACAATAACATATGAATATGCGAAGGAGACCAGTGGAAGGCTGCATTCAAAATGAACAGAGGACTATTCGAACCAATGGTCATGTTCTTTGGATTGACAAATGCTCCAGCCACTTTCCAAGCCATGATGAACCACATATTCCACAATCTAGTGGACGAAGGATATGTCACAGTCTACATGGACAACATCCTCATACACACCCCTGACAACCTCATCCTCCATCAACAAGTGGTCAACAATGTGCTACAAGTACTAGCAGACAACGACCTATTCCTAAAACCCCAAAAATGCATCTTTGAAGTACGAGAAGTGGAATACCTGGGAGTAGTTATCACCTGGGATGCAATCGCCATGAACCCGGTCAAAGTCACCGGGATCAGGGTGTGGAGATGACCCAAAATGCTACATGAACTGTGAGCATTCATAGGATTCCTGAACTTCTACTGCATGTACATCAAAGGGTTCAGCACCCTTGCCGGCCTGCTCAACAAGCTGGTAGCACACTGTGCTCGAGGAGGACAGTTTGAATGGATGGAAACCCACCAAATGGCCTTTGATACACTGATCCAGGCCGTAACAACTGCGCCAGTGCTCAGACACCCCCAGTTTGACCAACTGTTCGTTGTGGATACTGATGCTTCCAGCTATGCAATTGGCACCACGCTGCAACAGAGGGATGAACAAGGGAGACTACACCCCATAGCGTTCCTCTCGAAGACGCTAGATGCCACCCAAAGGAACTGGGACATCTATGACAAGGAACTCTTCGCAGTAGTAGAAGCCCTCGCCACATGGAGACAATATCTAGCAGGGAGCCCACACCAAACCATTGTGCACACAGACCACCACAACCTCATTTACTTCAGGCGATCACAAGACCTCAACCAATGGCAGTCCAGATGGATGCAGAAATTGGCCGATTATGACTTCAAAATTGTCTATGTACCAGGAAAGCAACATATCCCCACCAACTTCCTGTCCTGACGGGGGCCCCCAGTGTCGACCAAGGGAAAGAGGATAACAAAGGGGTAATCCTACTACCGGACAGCCGATTTGCCAAGCTAGCATTCCCAATGGACCTGGAAGAGAAGCGACAAGTACTCCAACAATATCACGATCACCCACTCGCAGGACACCCAGGCATAGTAAATATGCAATTTCTCCTAAGCCAAGTGTACAAAGGCCAAGACTGGAAAGAGTTTGCAGCTGAATATGTACAAGGATGCGCTGTATGTCAAGAAACCAAACCCCGCACCCACCACCAAAATGCTCCCTTCCAGTTCATGCCCGTAGAACCACACCAAGGACCATTTCAATCAGTGTCAATGGACTTAATCACAGACCTACCTGAGTCAAACAGCTTTAATGCCATACTCACTATAGTCGACCAAGGGTGTTCGAAAGTGGCCAAGTTCATACCATGCACCACAGCCATCACAGGCAAAGGGGTTGCGACCCTCTACTTCCGTCACCTGATCCCCTGGTTTGGAATACTGAGGAAAATCATATCCGACAGAGACCCTCGATTCATGTCCCACTTTACAATGGAACTCTGCCAACTCCTCCATATACAACAGAATGTCAGCACAGCCTTTCACCCTCGTACAGACAGACAAAGCAAGTGAGCAAACCAATGGGTAGAGCAATACCTGAGGTTGTGGGTCACAGATGACCCCAACAATTGGGTGCAATACCTTATGCTCGCTGAATATGTACTGTCACATTCTGTGGACTCATACACTTTATTTTTACTTTTTACTATGCCTACCATCTCACGCCTCGACTGACAGTAGCATCGTCCTTCCTTGTTGTTCACAAGGAGGTGCGTTGCTATTATTTGCTTGACTCTATGGACTGCCGGGCCCCTACGGCCCATGACTCTGCTCTCACATCTCATTACTGTATCACCTACTTACCACCAGGTCTGACGGACCACCTGGACTGGCGCGCAGCCACTAGTGCTACATTTGCACACCTCTGCACATGCGCCACCTCAGCATCTTATTGGCTCATGCTACTATGACTCCCCTACTGTACTGTGACTCACAATGACTGTGTACGCTTAGTAGTGTCCTAGGGACGCTGTGACTCACACTGACTCGTAGTGACTCATATTCACTTGTACTTATATCACGTCGCTTTGCGTAGAGCAGACCTTAAGTCTGTTCTCTTGTAATCTCAGCCAAGTGAATGGTCTTGTGTCCTCTCTTGTGAACCATCGCTCCTCTGGCCAATTGCCAGACTTCACACCCTTAGAAGTATCAACGCTTGATGCTTAAGAAGGGAAAGGGACTTAGTATCAGACGTCACAAGAGCACTCCAGCCAGGGAGAGGTACACAGAACTCTTGCCACTCTCACGGCCTCAGTCCCCATCGTCGCCTACACCCCCTCCATCGCCAGTGGAGGTACGCCCAGATTGTGGGCGTGACATTAGAACAGACTTATCAGTCCATGTCGGACCCCTCGAGCTACTGAGCCTAGCCAGTACATTGGAGTTCCCCAGCCTCCCCAAGCGAGAAATCATTGTGGCATCCCCAGTTGATCCAAAGTTCAAGCCATTTACGCTTGCCCTTTGTCCAGAAGATGACAAAGGAGACAACCAGAGAGTCATATTCTTCTATGAAGGAACAGAATCCACGCACTTTGAAGGAACAATCCCATGGACAGGACACTACTTCCTCAGCATCCTCCCCAACAGATCCAAAGTCGGAGCATACCCTGTGCATCATGTAGCAGGCCAGTGGTACAAAATTGCATACGACAGCAATAAGAAGCAACACTACGCTTATGCAGAAGCGAGACATCGATTCCCAGTGCTAGGACAACCACAGGAACTGGGAGACCTGAAAGATGACACAACCGCCTTCACCAGTGAAGTTAGAGAAGCACTTTTTGGTGTAGAAATGCAACAAGTCAGAGACCCCAGCCCAATTGAAGAAGAACCACCAATGCAAGTTATATCTACACAGACTATTACCATGGCACCAGCATGCTTTGCCAGCACCTTATCATATGCCAACATTGCTAGGATTAACCCCTCAGCACCCACAGAACCCCTCCCACCTGGAGGAGGACCGCCTGGAGGAGGAGGACTACCTGGAGGAGGAGGAGGGCCACCCGGAGGAGGAGGACCACCTGGAGGAGGAGGGCCACCTGGAGGAGGAGGGCCACCTGGAGGAGGACCACCAGGACTCCCTGGCTTCCCAGGATTCAACCTAGCTGCCCCAGCCCCTCAGAATGCAGACACGAAGCTTGTTGGACAACCTCCAGCCATATACACAGGGGAGCGTGAGAATGCACAACAGTTCATGCTAGAGCTGGAAAACTACCACTTCCTCAATTGCTTCTCTGCAGCCATTGCCCAAGGAGATAATTGCATATCACACACCCTCACCCTCATTAAAGGACCAAAGGTTGATGGCTGGGTACACCAATGCCTCAAATGGCTCCAGCAGGTTTCCAGGGGGCAACTCCTTGTCGATGATCCTTGGGAGGCATTCAAGGAAAGATTCCTCCTTGACTATAGCGACGTCACTGCCCCTCAGAAAGCGCAGCATGACCTCCTGACCCTCAGGATGGATCCCACCAAGGGGGTTGATGATTACATCGTCCAGTTCGAGGAGCTGGCAGAAAGGGGAGGCATTGCCCTCAATAATCCTGCCCTCGCATGGTACTTCTGGAAGGGCCTCCCTCAAGGCTTGCTGCGGGCATGTCTCAGTGAAAGACCAACCCCTGGGACTTGGGAAGAGTGGAAGAACTCTGCGCGCACCAATTACCTCCATCACCAGATAGCGCAAGGCATCCTGGAGCAACAGAAACAACAACACCCTCCAGTGGTGCAGACGCGCCACCCCTTCATGTTCCAGCTGCGCTTCCACCCCCAGCAGCAGTACGCACCTCGCCAGCAGCAGTATGCACCACACCAACAGGCACCTCTCCACCCCAGTCAGATGGGACCTGTCCCCATGGAGGTTGACCGCATCAGAGCCACTATTAGTGACAAAGAGAAGGCCCACCTCTGCAGGGAAGGCCGCTGTTACGAGTGCAAGAAACAAGGTCATCTTGCAAATACATGCCCTCAAAGGAAGCACAGACAGGGACGTGCACGCATTGCCAAGACTCAAGAGACGCAGGAGGTACAGGAGTATGCAGAAGAGGAGGAAATTGTCACCATCCCCATGCCTGCAGGCCTGGCCACCCCAGATGCCATCCTCAAAGCTATGGCAGCTCTCAACAATGACGATTACAACAAGATGGGGCAGATGTGGGAGAATCAGGGTTTTCCAAATGCCTGAATACGTCGGCCAGTATTCGGGCCATGTTTTGTCGCGATGTGTACCTACCAAGAATCAAATCTATGCGTATCCCAGCTCAGTTACACACATCGACAGTCAAGGCTGCACTCCCTGCCTTCCTAGACAGTGGAGCCACAGAAAACTTTGTTAGCCCAGCATTCATTAAACAACACAAACTTGCCACACTACCCCTCAGATGTCCAAGGAAGTTATGCAATGCAGATGGAAGCAAGAACAGCATTGGGGAACTCACCAGGTTCACAGAATTAGAGGTCTTCACCAGGAAGGACAGTCATGTTCACCACTTCTATGTTGCAGAACTAGGAGGGGATGATCTGATCCTTGGATACCCCTGGCTTGCTGCCACTAACCCACGCATAAACTGGGCCAAAGGCACACTGGACGCCGAAGTCATTATACGCACACCAGAAGCGTCCCTCATAGAACCCACACTTCCTGTATGCATCGCTGGTTTCCACACTGAAATCCCACCATGTCCACCACTCCTGGAGCTAGGAGATAAGCTCATCGTGCGACTATGCAAAACCACTGTCTCCCAATGCATTGCTGAAGAAGCCCAGTCCACAGAAACGTGAACATGGGACCAAATAGTACCAGCACATTACCATCACTTCTGCAAAGTGTTCAGTGAACAAGCAGCCCAACGCTTCCCAGGTTCGCATCCATGGGACCATGCCATCAACCTCAAACCAGACACACCCACAAACTTCAATTGTAAAATATACCTGCTTAACCCCAAGGAACAAGTATTCCTGCACCAATGGACCAAGGAGAATGAATCGCAGGGCCTTATCAAACCATCAAAGTCAGAGTACGCGTTCCCAGTCTTCTTCATCAAGAAAAAGAATGCCTGGTCATCGACTATCGGAAGCTCAACGCCGTCACCATCCGCAACCGCTACCCACTCCCCCTCATCCCAGAACTCATCAATAGGGTGAGAGGGCACACGCTTTTTACCAAGATGGACATTAGATGGGGCTACAACAACATCCGCATATGTGAGGGGGACCAGTGGAAGGCCGCATTCAAGACAAACCTTGGGTTGTTTGAACCAATGGTCATGTTCTTTGGCCTCACCAATTCCCCGGCAACATTCCAGACCATGATGAATCAGATCTTCAAGGAACTCATTGACGGAGGATATGTCACAGTGTACATGGACGATATTCTTGTGCACACACCATTGGACTATACACTACATCGACGCGTTACCACTCAAGTCTTAGAAGTCCTCCTCCAGCATGACCTTTACTTGTGACCAGCCAAATGCCTCTTTGAAGTCACAATGGTGGAATACCTTGGCGTCATACTTGAAAGAGATCGCCTCCACATGGACCCTATCAAGGTCAAGGCAATCCTGGAATGGCCAGTCCCCAAGTGTGTACGCAACGTGCACACATTCATCGGCTTCTGCCTCTTCTATTGCCGGTGGATCCCCAAGTTCAGCGAAAAGGCATGCCCCATGAATGAATGAACTCACAAAGACACCCCCTGGGAATGGACAGAGGAGCAACAAGCCACCTTCGACACCCTCAAGGAGAGTGTGGCCTCAGCACCAGTACTATGGCAACCAGATTTCAGCAAACAATTCTATGTAGACACAGACGCATCCCAGCACACACTTGGCACAGTCCTGCAACAACTGGACGAGCAGAACCACCTCCATCCCATTGCATTCCACTCTAAAACCTTCGACGCCACCCAACGTAACTGGGATGTTGCAGATAGGGAAGCCTTTGTGATACTGGATGCCCTACGCACCTGGAAAGCATATCTCGCAAGCAGTGAACACAAAGTTATCATCTGCACAGACCATCGCAATCTACAGTACTTCTTGCGCCCACAAAACCTCAACTGCCACCAGGCCAGGTGGTCACCAGAGCTCCAAGAATATGATTTCAAACTTGTACACATCCCAGGCAAACAACACATACCAGCAGACTTCCTTTCACGCCCCCCAGGAGACAAAGGCGAACATGACAATGAAAACATCACTCTATTCCCCCCAGAACGCATCGCAACACTTCAATTTGCCACATTCCCACCAGACCTGGATGCGTGCAGACAAATTCTCCAATGCTATCATGACCACCCACTTGCTGGACACCCAGGAGTGAAGAACACGCTCGCATTACTGCATCAGCACTATGCAAGAGGAAAGGAACTTGAGCAGTTCACCAAAGAATACGTTCAAGGATGTGCCAAATGCCAAGAGACCAAGGCACACACCACACAACCCAGGGCAGCATTATTCCCTATCAATGTTCCTGCAGAGGAGGGACCCTTCCAGAGTGTCTCCATGGATCTGATCACAGACCTTCCCCTCTCTGCAGGGCATAACGCCATCCTCACCATCGTTGACCAAGGCTGCTCCAAAGTGGCGTGCTTCCTCCCCTGCTCCACCACCATTACAGGTGAAGGGGTGGCCACCCTGTACTTCCATCACATCATACCCTGGTTTGGACTGCCCAGGTGCATCATTTCAGATCGCGATCCCAGATTCACATCACACTTTGCGCGCGCATTGACAAAGAGTGTACATGCTAAGCAAAACATCAGCATCGCATTCCACCCCAGGACAGATGGCCAGAGTGACCACGCCAATCAACAAGTAGAGCAGTACCTACATGTTACGCTTTCAACCACTTTATGTTACTATCTCTTCCTTCTTCAACCTTTGACCCCTCGACCATCTCGAACCCCTGACCCGACTACGATACTGACTCACGTGACCCAACTTGGAAGTCCGCTCTCGCGACCCATTGACTATATAAGGTAGCCTAGGCTAGTCCTGTAACCCTAGGCTTGTTCTTCTAGTACCAATACTGAGCCCCGCCCTGGCCCGCAGTGGCTAACCGGCTTTCCCTTTCATCTTGTGAACCATTAGATCCTCAGGCCAATTGCCTGACTTCGAACTCCCCTTGTGAACCCTTGTCATTGGGTTGCACGCTTAAGGGGACCGCCACGCTGTCTAGTTTCAAGCCCGAGACTCACAGCATCTGAGTCTAGCCTTGACTCAGCGACCGACAAACACGATACGCCCAGTGCTCAGGTGTAACATTAGAACAAGCCTCCTGAACCCCCGAACGACCGACGCTATAGGACAAACTCGAATACCCTAGGGACATCGACACACCCCACATTGATCGCCTAATCGCGAGAGATCCGACCGACCAAAAGTCACGTGACTACTATCGATCGAAAGATACGAATCACCCGATCCCAGATCTGAGAGCGCTTATCAATCGCTCTATGATAACGACCGATACACCAAGATTGGCAACGGGATTACTCCCTGCCACAAAGACACCAACATGCAAGCCCCTGTGGCGATATTCCCACCAGGGTACGGACCCCCTGGACCGAACCCACCAAATGCACCCCAGAACGTACCACCAGCGCCTCCACCGCCAGATTATGATCTTCGGTTGGAAGGCCGAGAACCACCCATCTTTGATGGCGACTGCACCACCACCGACTCATTCATACACGAACTGAAGCTCTACCAATACCTGAATGGAGAGCACCCAATCATGACCGACGAAGCAACCCGAATCGCACATGCCCTGACCTACATCCAAGGGTCAGCAGTAACCGAATGGAAGCATACACAAGAAGAGTGGCTTATGACTACCTTTAACCCCACCTGGGACGATTTCGAAGACCAGTTTACACAAGACTGGACTGACGTGAACGAACCATACCACGCGGCAGCACAACTCGACACCCTTACCATGACCCATGACGACATCGACACCTACATCACCCACTTTGCAGAGTTATCGCGCAAGGCATTGTATCGCAAAGACGACCCCGCGGTACTCGAGAGGTTCAAAAGGGGATTGACCCTGCGACTTCTTGAGGCCTGTATGGATTACGACGAACCCCAGACATGGGACAACTGGAAGTCGTCTAGCAGACGACGACAGGCCATTATCATGGCCCTCAAACCACATTGACAAACAGAATGGGAAGTGCGTCACACGCACATCCCTTCACCCCCAATCATCACCCCACCACTTACACGAACGACGACACCCGAACCAGAACCAGGACCGATGCAAGTAGACCACATCACCACCTACAAAGAACAACAACGCACACATGGAAGATGCTTCCTGTGTGACAAAGTCGGGCATATTCAGAGGTACTGCCCAAAGAAGGGACCAGAAGTGTCAGTCAATGACAAACCCATGACACTCGCCCGATTCACGACGAGCAACCACACGACCCCCACCAACATCCAACGGCAGCAGAACAGAGACACCAAATACTGCCAGAGACACCACGGCGGATGGCAACACCCGAGGGGTGCACCACGAAAACCAAAAGAGACACGATGGATTACCATGCAGCAAACGCTCAAGTACCTGAAGGGACTCAGCACTGAGGAACACCATGCCCTATGCACCAAGGCAATGTTCAGCCAGGACGTGTTCCTACCCCGCACCAATTCAATGCACATCCCAGTCTCTTTCCACACCACACAAACGCAAAAGGAGCTCCTCGCCTTCCTCGATTGTGGAGCTACGGAGTGCTTTGTAAGTCAACCATTCGTCGAACGCCACAAACTAGGGACACGACTGTTGAGAGTCCCGCGAAAGTTAAAGAACGCCGATGGCACAGCAAACGCCGGAGGAGACATTACCCACTACACCGACCTCGAAGTCCTCACAGGAGAAGAACCTCATGTCCTGCGGTTCTTTATCACAGACATGGATGACGACCAGGTAGTCCTCGGCTACCCCTGGTTCGCAGCAGCCAACCCGACACCAGACTGGAGGAATGGTACACTCCCCACCAGCGTGATCCTACGAACGATTGGGGCAGCATCAGGGAAACCGACACCCATAGCCAGAGTCGCTGGCATGTCCACCGCCAAAATCCACAACGAACCCCTCTGGGAAGAAGGCGATCAACTCTTTATTCGATGCGCCAAGACCACAGTAGCTCAACAATTAGCAGAACAAGCAGCCGACAAAACAGAACGACGATGGGACGAGATTGTCCCTCCACAGTACCACACACATGCCAGAGTCTTCAGCGAAGAAGCGGCACAACGATTCCCAGATTCCCGACCTTGGGATCATGCGATCGACTTAAAACCGGACACCCCACAGACCTTAGACTGTAAGGTCTATCCACTCACCCCGTCCGAAGACATCGCACTACAGAAATTCATCAATGAGAACCTCGCAAAAGGCTACATTCGCACATCGAAATCCCCCTATGCATTCCCCTTCTTCTTCATCAAGAAGAAGAATGGCGATCTCAGACCCGTCCAGGACTATCGTAAACTCAACGCCTGGACCACACAAGACACGACACCACTCCCCCTTATAAGAGAACTCATGGACAGACTTACGCAAGTGAATGGGCAGCCAGCAGCGCTCTTCACCAAACTCGACATCCGTTGGGGGTACAATAACATTCGCATTAAAGATGGCGACCAGTGGAAGGCGGCATTCAAGACAAACCGTGGACTCTTTGAGCCCATGGTCATGTTCTTTGGACTCACGAACGCACCAGCCACCTTCCAGTCAATGATGAATTGCCTCTTCCGCGAACTGATCAATGAAGGATATGTCACAGTATATATGGACGACATCCTTATCCACACCCCCCGAAACATCACCTTACACCGTCGCGTTGTGAACGATGTCCTGTCCATCCTAGGACACAACGATCTGTTTTTGAAACCCCAGAAATGCCAGTTTGAAACCGACTCAGTGGAGTACCTAGGGGTTATCATCTCTGAAAACTCTATCGCTATGGACCCAGTAAAAGTCGCAGGCATCAAAGCCTGGAAACAACCCACGACCCTGAAAGAGGTCAGAGCATTGCTTGGCTTCTTAAATTTCTACTGCATGTACATCAAAGGATTCAGTACTCTCACCGCACCACTCAACGCCCTTGTGGCCTACTGCGCCAAAGGAGGCAAGTTCTACTGGGACGAATCGCACCAAGAAGCATTCGACGCCCTGATTGAAGCAGTGATCACAGCCCCGGTACTACGACAACCCCAATTCAAAAAGGCATTCATTGTCAACACGGACGCCTCAGCATATGCTATCGGAGCAGTGCTGCAACAACGAGACGACAAAAACAAACTGCGACCAGTCGCATTCTTATCAGCAACCCTTGATGAGACGCAAAGAAACTGGGACATCTACGACAAGGAACTATACGCAGTCGTCCGAGCCCTTGAATACTGGCGACCTTACCTCGCCAGCTCTCACCACCAGACCCTGGTCCATACCGATCACCACAACCTTCAGTACTTCAGGAAGCCACAAAACCTGAACTGACGACAAGTGAGATGGCACCAGGAACTCGCCGACTACGACTTCAAGTTGGTGCATGTACCTGGGAAGAAACACATCCCTGCCGATTTCCTATCTCGCCCCTTCGGTGTAGACCAGGGGGACGATGACAACAAGGGAGTTGTTATGCTCCCCGATTCACGATTCGCCAAATTGGCATTTCCTGACGAACTCGAAGCAAGGCGTGAAGTCTTACGCCTCCACCACGATCATCCCCTCGCCAGCCATCCAGGCATCGCCAACACCCAACACTTACTCAACCAACAGTATGAAGGAGAAGGCATGAAGGAGTTCGCCGCAGACTATGTGCGCAGCTGTGCCTCATGCCAGGAGAATAAACCACGAACTCACCACCGATGCGCACCACTCCAACACCTACCAGTAGACCCAATACAAGGTCCATTTCAGACCATCGCCATGGATCTAATCACGGACCTACCAGAATCGCACGGCTTCAACACCGTTCTCACGATAATCGATCAAGGCTGCTCAAAGGCAGCAAAATTCCTCCCCTGCACTACGAATATCACTGGAGAGGGCGTTGCAGCCCTCTACCTCCGACACCTTACCCCCTGGTTCGGCATACCCAGGAAGATCATCAGCAATCGCGACCCCCGATTCGTATCACAGTTCACCACAGAACTTTGCTGGCTCCTCCATATTCAACAGAACGTGTCAACAGCATTCCACCCTCGAACTGACGGCGCTAGTGAATGCGCCAATCAATGGCTGGAGCAATACCTCCGTCTCTGGACCTCGAACGACCAGACTGCATGGGCCCCCTACCTCCCACTTGCCGAATACGTCCACAACTCCTGGCCCCATGACCGCTCCAGACAAACACCCCACCAACTACTCTTCGGCACGAAGCCATTCATCCCGATGTCCACTGAAGAAGCTTGGGTACCTGAAGTTACCAAGCGCCTTCAGAAGATCCGGGAAGCGCGTGAAGCAGCAGTGAAGGCATTCGAGCCCCTTCAGTCCAAATATCCGATAGAAACATAGATAATACAATGACATTATATCATTCAAGATGTCCCAGCAGATGTCCGCCGGATTTTATATAGTATATGTCTTTGACAGATCGGCGGAACGATATTAAATACACATTTACAACGTGTCTGACGCATCCGAATAGATATATTGGGTATCCGACTGGATGCACTCGGCGGAATGTCATATATAGCATTCACTGGGCGCAGGAATCGATCAGCCTGACATCCCAACTAATATAATCTGCTGTTGAAGTTGTATCAGGTGGACATATTTTGAATATTGTCTAGCCTGTGAATGGATTAGGTGGACACTGATGGAATATTCACTGGGTGCAGATATATTGGTCAGGCTAACATCCCAACAAATATTGCCTGGGTGACCAGTCTGATCAGGCGGACACTGATTGGATATTCACTGTATGTAGATATTGGTCCGGCTAACATCCAAACCAATATTGCCTGAGCATCTTGTCGGATCAGGCAGACACTGACTGAATATTTATTAGGTGTAAATATTGATCAGGCTGACATCCCAACTAATATT
>QLOZ01003222.1:0-11468 GCA_003314065.1 Lactarius sp. MG50 | reverse complement strand
AGCTGAAGCTTGGGGGTAACTCCCAAGCTTCAGGGTTCTTATATACAAGTCACTGTGCTGCGGCCGCGTCACCTCCTGCCGTCCAGCACCCACGCGAGTCAGTATAGGTAGTGGAAATGAGTAAGCATAGTCCCATGCGAGTCATGGGATGTGGGAAGCCGGAAGGTGGACGCGTCCCCCTGTGCCTTCAGCTGACGCTCGGCACGGGAGGGGGGACAACCGGGAAGTGAGGGGAGGAAAGCATCATGTGACTCCAGGCGTCACATGACAGGTAATCGTACAGTAGCAAAGGTAACAAGTCAGTCCGCATCGTCGCACCGAGGCCCACAACACCTGGGAACCTGCGGGAAATGTGAATGCGCCCAGGCTTGTGAAAGAGTTCTACCAAAAGAACCCCTCAGCAGTGCGGGAAATGGTACTTAAGCCTGGAAGAAGGGACCCAGAGACAATGGCAGACACTACTCCCTCATCCTCTCGCCTTTCCAACGGCTCCCCTTCCGCTCGTCTCTCCATCAGCGATGCCGCGCACCAAGAAAGGCAAGAAGGGATCAGTCAGGTCCTCGACGGGAGCGCCCCAAGCCTCGGGCTCTGGTACGACGACGCCTCTCCCTACACGTCGCAAGCGACCCGCGCGGCTGCCGCCGCCACGGCGTATGAGGACTACATGCGCGACCCGATCCCCCCGATCCCCCACGCCGACGCCGACGCCGACCATGCGTCCCTCCAAGCCCTCGCTGCGCCCTCCACGGCCGTGGCCAACGTACAATACAGTGGCTGGGGAGGTGAGTCGGATGCAGCGAGCACTGAGCGAGCCCCCTCCCGCCACGACGACGACACAGCCTGCACCACTGACGCAGTGCCTGGCCCTCCTGACCCCGTGGGGAGAACCCATTGGGGTGGTGACCGAGAAGGTTACGCCACGGGAGGCCTGGAAGAGACAAGGCGAGTGGATACGCCAACACAAGGAGTGGAGGAGGACCCTTGGCTAAGGTACGACCCCGACCTACATGATGCCGGTGACATGTTATCTGAGCCGGCCGACCCCACCTGTGACTAAAGAAGCGAGCCGAGGGCGCCTCGCCTAAGGAGGAGGGCAGTGCGACGGTTAGGACTAACACTGGACTGCTTTTACTGTACGATCACCTGTCATGTGACGCCTGGAGTCACATGACGCCTCCCCCTCTCTTCCCGGTTGTCCCCCCTCCCGTGCCGAGCGTCAGCTGAAGGTGCAGGGGGACGCGTCCACTTGCCGACACTCCCACCTCCCCTGACTCGCCTGTGAACTTGCTGACTGAGTACTGTACTTATATCTGACTCGCGTGGGTTCTGAGCGGCAGGTGATGATGCGGCCGCAGCAGAGCAGACTGTATATAAGGTATCGCAGCTGGGGACTTACTCCCCAGCTTGAGCTTAACTTCTCTTACGCACACCGGACTTCTATTTGTAACTATCAGTTTGGGTTACAAATCCTATCTTGTCTCGAGCTCTTCCCTTCCCTTCTCTTCTCTTCCACGCGTGATCTCATAAGAGTTGATAGTCGGACTTAGTAGCAACAACTAAGTCCAACTACCACCCCTTACTCATCCTACTCGTCCCGAGTCGCCTTAAGTCTTGTGACTTGGGTTGACTTCAAGAATTCGTTTGTGCTTGACTCGACGCCCCGTGCGTGGCGTAGCATAAGCTCAAGCTCCCTATTTTTGATTGCCAAGGTGGCCATCGAAGAAGAACGTCCTGAATGAAGCAGTCTTGATCTTGTCGTTGAGGCTGTAGGCTTGCTCGAAAACCGTGCTCGCCTGCAAGAAAGAGTCACCCTCATAACCCAAGCTGTAAACGCGCTATCCGCAGCGTTAGCAGAAAATCAAAATCCCAATCTTGAAATCCGTATACTTACGTGCATCTTTGATCTCCTACTCGAGATCGCAAGGTTGCGCGAGGAGTTCCGGATCGAAGTCGATCTTGATTAGAAGAAACTGGATCCGCTCCGCATTGTTGGTAGCGTCGTCAGGTATCTTTGGATACTCCTGTGCAGAATCATACTCGAAATCCTCGGGTACCAAGTCTTCGTCTACGCAGACGACATCGTCATTCACCGAAAATAAAGGCAACCTGGAGATCTCACCTCGGGTCGACACCTTCCTCTACATTTTGTCACGACTAGACGCGGTTGATCTATTCTTGATCAGCCGACTTGAACATTCACTCCGTCATCTTGAACAGCAAAGGGGGATTGCCCTTGCACTACACGACAACGAGGACGAGGCGGCGAGCCTGGCGCAGGAGATCGACCAGGGAGAACTGGTCCTGAGAGAAGTCTTGAGGAACGCCGAGACTAGCCGAACCGTCGTCCCGACTATCGAAGAAAATTTGCGCCGTCAGTTTGTCCTTCAAGGAGGACTCACCCCCGCGGTAGAAGAAAACTTGCAGATCCTGCAGAACCAACCAATCAATCAGCGTCGACGCGACAACCCGAGAGGACAAAGGGGAGACCTACCCAACGCAGCCCAACAAGCCCACCTACGTACCCGCAATGACAACCATCGAAGCCGAGCTAGTGCCCGACCAATGGGTGACAATCCACCCCCGTACCGAGCCGGACCTGCCCCCGCACGTCGTGGGCGAGGCGTACTGGGTACCGTTCGCGGAACCAGGACGCAGCGCCTACCATCTGGTCGACGACCGAGGGAGGGAATGGCCGACGGAACTGATTAATGACGATTGGTACGCTCTAAAATGGGGCGCGACCGGATATCGTACCACGGCGTCGGATAAGTTGCCCAGAGGAGGGATGCTTGGCTGGTGGAGAGTCACAGACGATCAACATCCTGACAACAGAAAGAAAAAAGGCACTGACCTGCATTCCCCTAGGGAGCCAGGAAAGGCCGGAGACGATACCACACCAGAAGAAGAGCCGGAGGAGATGGCCATCAGTCCCAGCCTGGGACGTCGAACGCGACGCGATTCCCCCATGCCTGGAGGCTTGAGCCTGGACTTGGAGGAGCGCATCCTGGCCGCACAAACGTCCTCGGTGGTCCGCATAGATCCTGGAGACTTTGGAGTGCCGCTCCCAGAGTATGGGCAGCGACCGGCCATGACGCAGGCAGCAGGAACAGAGGCTGCGCGAGAAAAACCACCTACCCCCGGGCCCAGCATTCTGCCTGCGGCATTGGGAACAACGCCGGGGATCAACCCCGCTTTTACAGGGAAAGGAAAAGCACCTGCCTTTCCCACCACTTCTGTGCGATCAACTGGCTTTATAAATCCGATAAATCCAGTTTTTGTCCCTCCTAGACCATGGAGCGCGGGCGCACGTATGCGCGGATTAGCCGCGGCAATAGGCGCCACCCAGACCGGAGCCACGGCCGCTGCGACAGTAACCGGCGCGGCTGGAGGAAACGGCGGTGGCATGCGCGGCAACCCCCCCACAATATTTGACGGAGATCGAGCTAAAAGCGACCAATTCTTGAGGGAATTTCGCATCTACAGAATGTCAAACCGAGAAAACTCCAGCATGAAAGTACCTCTAGATCGTGTCGGCCTGGCATTGGGTTTCATACGAGGACAACACGTCAACGACTGGGTCGAGCGCATGCTCGATTCCGTCGATGATAAGCAACAGCCTCCCGATTCCTGGCCCGCCACGGACGAAAGATACTGGGTGTTGTTTGAAAGGGATTTCAGGCACGCCTTCACCGATACTACCAAAAAGCAAAACGCACATCAAAAGTTGTTAGCCTGCAAAATGGTGGGAGACGACTTGGACACCTACATTGTGACGTTTGACCACTGGCGCAATCTCGCGGGCTGGGGACGGGACGATGTGGGGACCATCACCCAGTTCCGCCGCGGTCTGAAAGGTCCCCTGCACAAGGCGGTGTTGGAAAAAACCGACCCACGACCCGATACCTTGAGGGGATGGCAGGATGCTGCGCGGAAGCAGCACGAACTGTGGGCCGAAGTCAAAGCCAGTCTGGGGGATTACCAAGGCCAGGGCCAAGCCGCGAACGCGCAGCAATGGCGCCAAGCCCTTGGAAAACCGCCGCAGACCGGAGGCCACCGTGGAAGCGACGGCCGATCCAAAGTCGTGCCCATGGACGTGGATGCTGCGCACGTCGACGCCCTCACCGCTGAGGAGCGTGCTCGCCTCTCCAAGGAAGGCCGCTGCTTCTACTGTCAAAAGCAAGGGCATATCACCAAGGTGTGCCCAAAGAAAGAAGAAGACCAGAAGAAGAACTCACCAAAGAAAGAGGAGACGCGCGGCCGCCAAGGGATGAGCGCGCGCGTAACGAAGATGGAAGGAAAGGAACCCGCTGTGGAAATTAGTGGGATGGCCAAAGAGATTCAGCAGATGGACCAGGGGAAGAAGGACGAATTGTTGGACGTGTTATTGCTCCAGGGTTTTTAAACCGCTCTCATCACTCGGCGTGGGTGAGGGCGCAGAAGTTATCTATCATGTACATCAGTGAACAAAGTGCAATCGAAGTTCAGTTCACCTTCACATGTGCAAAAGGAATCGCCGACGAATGCGCGCTCGTGGATAGCGGCGCAACCGAAAACTTTATGGACCAACGGATGGTCCAGCGCCTGGGGATCGGACTGCGACAGCTGCCTGAGTCTCGCAGGGTGTTCAACGTAGACGGCTCAGAAAACAAAGCGGGAGTACTTACCCATTATTGCCTGCTAAGGATCCACAAAGGGGAACAAGAGGCGCTCCAGCGGTTCTATGTCACCAGTCTAGGAAGCGACCGCGCGATCCTAGGGTACCCCTGGCTCAGGGAATTCAACCCCAGTATAGACTGGAACAAGGGAGTCGTCAGAGGGCCACCAGTACGCATAGAAACCGCCCTCTTCAAATGGGCCAGGAAGAAGACATGGGCGAGAATTGTTGACGCCGCGCACAAGGACGAAGCATGGGAAGAGGGGGACGAAGTGATATGCTATGTCCGCCCCCTTCCCCAACTATCCGAAGGGTTAGGGACAAATAGGAGCAAACAACCGGTGGAAGACTTAACCGGTTTACCGGCGCACTACCGGCAGTTCGAGCGGTTATTTTCGGAGCACGCATCACGACGCTTCCCACCGGCCCGGCCGGAAGATCATGTGATTCGGCTCAAACCCGGCGCGCCAGACTTCATCAATTCGAAAGTATACCCCCTCACACGAATGGAGAACCTAGCAGAACAAGACTTTGTCGGCAAAAATAAAGAGTTGGGTCGCATCAAAGACAGCAATTCTAAGTGGGGAGTCCCCTTCTTTTTTATTAAGAAGAAAGATGGAACGTTACGACCAATACAAGACTATAGGGAAGTAAACCAGTGGACGGAGCGCGATGTGTACCCCATGCCACACATCGAGCAAATCCTGGAGGAACTTCATGGGAAAACCCTTTTCACCACTATGGATGTACGGGATGGGTACAATAACATCCGCGTCGCGCCAGAAGATCGATGGAAGGCTGCGTTCAAAACCCCTAGCGGTCTTTACCAGCCCACTGTAATGTTCTTCGGCATGACCAACGCCCCAGCAACCTTCCAGAGGGCCATGGATCGAATATTGAAGCCGGTCAAGGACAAATACCCAGGAAAAGTCTTTGTCTACATGGACGACATACTTGTGGCCACAGAAGATGACCAGACCCTGCACCGTCGTATAGTGACAGAAGTAATGACGCGGATCGCAGAAGAGGACCTTTTTCTCAAACTCAGCAAGTGTCACTTCGAGCAGTGGGTGGTGGACTACCTGGGTATAAGAATAGAAGGCGGAATCATCAAGATTGATCCGACCAAGATCAATGGGCTTGTTACGCCTCTAGCGGGGCGTTCGACCGATAGGCCTTTATTCGAGTTTCAAGAGCAAGTCACAAGTCGCGCCGGCGTTTGGGCAATATCAAACGCCAATGCGACTTACAACTTATGAGTTTCGAGATAGAGAGGAGATCGGACAAGAGGATAAGACAATCGCGTGTTATTGGAGACGAGAGCTAGACGGATGGTAGGGAACTAAGCTGAGAACTGGGGGTTCACCTCCAGTTCTCCGGCCTTATATACACGTTTCCGAGGGACGCGTCAGCCCGACGCGTCACCTCGGCGCAGTAAGTAGAATGAGGTAAAATGTACACCCGAGTCACGACGCAGTAGGTAAATTGTACAAGCGAGTCACGGTCAGTGGGAATAAGCCCACGCTAGTCATGAAACGTGTGAGGGGAGTAAGCAGTGTGCAGTAAGAGGGGAAGGGGGACGCGTCACCCTGCCGGTTCCGCCCTAAGGCTCCCAGCGGGAGGGGTGACTCCTGGGGTCATGTGATACACCGCCCACCTGACCCTCACACGTGAAGGAAAAACAAAAACATAGTATACTAAGTCCGCACCGTGGCACCACCCTCCTCCTTAGGTGAGTCGTCCTCGACTCGTTCCTAGTCGAAGGTCGGATCGCTGACGTCAGAGAAGAGGTCCTCGCCCATGTCGCAGTCGTGAGCATCGTACCTCATCCAAGGGTCTTCCTCCACGTCTTGTGTCCCGCAATCCACTCGTGCTTGGCCTTCCAGGCCTTCCTCACCGTCTGTTCCTCCGCCTGGACCGCCACTGGCTTGCTCCAGGGGGTCAGCAGGATCACCGCCTGCGTCAGTGGGGCGAGGCGGGTGGTCTCGGTCTCGGGTGGTGGCTCGCTGAGGGAGCGCGTCGCCGCGTTGTCCGCTCGCGCCGCCAGGTTGATCATGGGCCACCTCTTGGGCGCCACCGGCGTCTTCTTGGTTGGGGCGGGGGATCGGGTCGCGCTGGAAATCGTCATACGCGGTGGCGGCCGCCGCGAGGCGGGTTTCTTGCGAGGTGTACGGGGAGCTGTCGTCCCACCAGAGGCGGGTGCTGGGGGAGGTGCCGTCGAGGACTTCTTCGATGCCTTCTTGACCCGCGGCATTGGTGTTAGCTGAGGAGATGTGGAAGATGGGAGCGGGGTCGGAAGGAGTGGGGATAGTCATTGTCCTCTCGCCCTCATTACTGTCTGCTTTATACTCAACGCTCCGTAGGGCAGAGGGGTTCTTGTGATAGAACTCTTTCACAAGCTCCGGTGCCTTCACATTTTCCTTGGGTTCCCAGGTGTTGTGCGCTTCCGAGTAGCCCTTCCATTTGATGAAGAAGTGGAGCTTCCTTCTGATCTTCTTTGCGCCCAGAATTTCTTCCACTTCATATTGCTCTTCACCCTCGATCAGGTCTGGAGGGGGTTCGTGGAAGTTGGGCCCATGTTCTTCCGTCTCCTTGTATGGGGATAACAAGGAAGCATGGAAGGTGTTGAAGATCTTCCATCGCTCGGGGATCTCCAGTCGGTACACCACGGGTGACACGACCTTGAGGACCCTGAAAGGGCCGTACCGCTTAGGAGCGAGTTTGGTCGTGGGATGTGACAGTCGTAGGTGTGTTCCCTCCAGCCAGACCTTCTGTCCTTCGGTGAAGGGTGTGAAGGGTCTTCTTGCCCCTTGTCTTTCACTCCTCAGAAGTACCAGTTTTTGTGCGTGTCGTATGGCGTCCTGTGCCTCCTTCCTAACTCGGGTCAGCTCCTCCCCACGATTCTGCACTTCGGGGGCCTTGGATCGGGTTGTCGTTGGCTGGCGCAATTCGGGGGTGACCCCTATCAGTAGCTGAAACGGGGTGAAGCCAGTTGTGGCGCTGGGCCAGGCGTTGTGTACGTATTGTGCCAGGGGGAGCCATCGCGCCCAGTCATTCTGCTGGAAGTTTCCATAGATTCGAAGGTACTGTTCTAACCACTGATTGGTTCGCTCGGACTGCCCGTCTGTCTGAGGGTGGTAGGCGGTGCTGATGTTCTGCTCGATCCCGAGCATCTTGCAGAGTTCCGTGGAGAATCGTGACGTGAAACGGGGGTCTCGATCCGAAATCACCCTCGTAGGTACCCCGAAATGGGGGAAGACGTGCTGGGCGTAGAGGGCAGCCACGCCGACTCCTCCGATCGTCTTGGTGCAAGGGAGGAAGATGGCCGCCTTGGACACATCGTGATCAGTGATGGTGAGTATCGAGTCGAATCCTTGTGAAGGGGGGAGGTCTACTATCAGGTCCATGGCGATGGTCCCAAAAGGCCTCTGCCCTTCCCTGGTAGTGATGGGGAAGTGCGGCACCTTCGCTCGGCTTGTCCCTGGCTTGGTGGCCTGGCACACGGCGCAGCCTTTCACATACGCGGTTACAAATTTTCTCATTCCTGGCCACCAGTAGTCCCTGGCCACCATAGTGAAGGTGTTTGTGATTCCTGGATGCCCAGCCAGGGCATGGTCATGATAGCCTGCCAAGATCTCCCTCCGGAGCTGGTCTTGGTTTGGCACGACTAGTCTCCCGTCCCGCATCCAGCCTTCTTCACTTTTGATCAGGCGGTGTTCGTCCTTCCATTCTTCTAGTATTCCTTCCTCGGCTTCCTGCGCCAGGCCCACGGACTCCTCTATGCTCCTCAGGGAAAGGGCTCGGCAAAAGAGATGGTCCGGGAGCACGATTACGTCTTCGTTGTCATGTGCCCCCTCGTCCAATCCTGGCCGTCTCGATAAATGATCCGCTCGGTTCGTAGCGCCAGGTTTATGGACAAGTTGGAAGTGGTATTCGGCTAACCGTGGGATGTACCTCGCCACTCATCGATTGAGCTTCTGGGGTTGTCGATAATATTGGAGGTTCTTGTGGTCCGTATAGACGGTGACGATGTGGTCACTGCCTAAGAGCAGGTGCCTCCAGTGTTCTAGCCCTTTGACTAGCGCCAGTAGCTCTCGGTCGTAGACGTCATATCCTCTCTCGGCCTGGTTGAGCCCCTTGGAGTAGTATCCCACCGCCCGGGGGCGCTGTTTTCCTTCCTGTTGGTATAGGATGGCTCCCAGCGCGTATTGTGAGGCATCGACTTCCAAGATGAAAGGGAGGTCGTAGTTCGGTCTCCTGAGGACGGGATCACTGGTAATGATCCGTTTGAGGGTCCGCACCGCTTCGGTACATGCCTTCGTCCAGAGGAATTCTACCCCCTTCTTAGTTAGTTGCTGCACCGGCCTCATGATTTCCGCGTATCCAGGGACGAAGGGCCTCTGATAACCAAAAACTCCCAGGGTGCTTCGCACCTGTTTCACGTTGCGTAGCTCCTCAGGCCAGTCCTGCAGGCCATCTCGCTTAGTGGGATCTATTCTGATGACTCCTCCCTCGATGCGTATCCCCAGGTAGTTGACCGCGCGCTGCCCGAAGTGGCACTTACTGAGCTTGAGGAAAAAGTCTTCCTTTTCCAACTGTTCTAGGATTTCCTCCACAATTTTCTGATGGAGAGTCTCATCGTCGGGTGTGGCTACGAGAATGTCGTCCATATAGACGAACACCATCCCTGGGTACCGGTTCTTGACAGGTCCCAGTACTCGATCCATGGTGCGCTGAAAGGTGGCAGGGGCATTTGTCATCCCGAAGAACATAACCGTGGGTTGGTAGAGCCCACTAGGTGTTTTGAACGCTGCCTTCCATCGATCTTCTGGCCTCACACGGATGTTGTTGTACCCATCTCTGAGGTCTAAGGTGGTGAAGAGGACCTTCCCGTCCAGTTCCTCCAAGATCTGTTCAATCCTCGGCATGGGGTACACGTCTCGTTCCGTCCATTGGTTGACTTCTCGATAGTCTTGTATGGGTCGTAGCGACCCATCCCTCTTCTTAATAAAGAAAAAGGGGACTCCCCATCGTGACTGGCTTTTCTCAATGCGTTGTAGTTCCTTGTTCTTCCTGACAAAGTCTCGTTCCGCAATGGCTTCAGTACGTGTTAAGGGGTAGACCTTACAATTGATGGTGCTGGGTGCTCCCGGTTTGAGCTTGATTACGTGGTCCTCGGGTCGGGCCGGCGGGAAGCGTTGGGACGCGTGCTCAGAGAACAGCCGCGCGTATTTCTGGTACCGCACCGGCAGACCGGCTTCCGCCGGGACCGGTTGTTTGCGCGCGTTTGGTTCCTCTTTTTCGGGGTCTGGGAGGTCAGGACGGAGGAATGCGATAATTTCGTCCCCCTCTTCCCACGCTTCCTCCCTCCGCGCGGCAGCTAGGATTCGGCGCAGTGTGCATTCTCTGGCCCGCTGGAACAGCGCCGTTTCGATTCGTATGGGTGCTCCCCTGACTTGTCCCTTGGTCCAATCTATCTGGGGGCTGAATTCTCTAAGCCACGGGTATCCCAGAATCGCTCGGTCCCCTCCCAGGTTGGTCACATAGAATCTCTGGAGTTTTTCCTTGTCCCCTTTGTGGATCCTAAGGATGCAGTACTCGGTAAGCGATCCCTCCTTGTTTTCCGTGCCATCCACATTGAAGATTCGCCGCGGCGCTGGTAGTTTCCTCAGTCCAATCCCCAGGCGCTGAATCATTCGTCGGTCCATGAAATTTTCGGTTGCGCCGCTGTCGATCAGCGCGCGCTCGTCAGCCGTCCCTCGTGCGCATGTAAAGGTGAAATCGGCTTCAATTGAGTTCCTTTCACTAACATACATGATACACAGGCGTCACGCTCTGACCCAGGCTGACTGGGGATCAGAGCTCTTCAAAAACCCTTCAGAACGAGTCGATCGATCATGGCGTCCCTTTCCTCCTCGCTTAGCTGACCTATTTTCTCCACCATAGATTCCACTTCTTCAACCGCGTCCTTCTCTTCGACGCCGACCACGCGCGCGCTCATCCCTTGGCGGCCGCGCGTCCCTTCGACCTTGTTTCCTGGTTTCCCAGGCGAGTCCTTATCCCTCTTCTGTTCCTCCTTTCGTTTGGTGCAATCCTTGTTGATGTGCCCCAATTTTCGACAGTAGAAGCACCGCCCTTCCGCGCTAAGCTGCTTGCGCTCCTCAGCGGTTAGGGCGTCGATGCGCACCGCGTCGACATCCATAGGCACAACCTGGTTTTTGCGGCGCGTGTCAGGCATGGGCTGTCTACCGAGAGCCTGGCGCCACCTCTGCGCGTTCGCAGTAGGGTCCTTGCCTTGGTAGCTGCCTATGCTGGCCTTGATCTCGGCCCATAGTTCGTGCTGGTCGCGCGCGGCGTTGACCCATTCGCGCAAGGAAATCGGGCGCGGTACGGTCTTTTCTAGGATTGCCCTGTGTAGTCCTGACTTGAGGCCGCGACGGAACTGCGTGATGGTGCCGACGTCGTTTTCGCCCCACTCCGCTTCGCTCCGCCAGTGCTCAAAGTCAGCGAGGTAGTTGTCCAGGTCGTCTCCCTTCATGCGGCATTCCATGAATTTTTGGTGAGCCGTTTGTTTCCTTGTGGTGTCCGTGAATGCGCTCCTGAAGTCTCTGAGGAATATTCCCCAGATTATCTCGCTCTCTGGTGGCAGTGCATTAGGTCCCCTGGTGATCCTGAACAGCTCCTTGAGCATGCGCGACCGCCAGTCCGCGACGTTCTTTCCGCGGATGTAACTCAGAGCCAAGGCGGTTCGCTCCAGCGGGACCCTCATGGTATTGGTGCCGTGGTTCGTCAGTTGATATACTGAGAAGTCTTC
>QLOZ01003220.1:5715-19465 GCA_003314065.1 Lactarius sp. MG50 | reverse complement strand
CGGTTGTGTTTTTTTTTTTGGCTGATGCCGCGTGCGGCAAACTTGTTCCCGAACGCACTCTTAAGTCCTTGAGAACGAAATTACATAAGCGAGTCACGCGGCAAAATCGTCAAAAGAGAGGTCACGGTCGTATCCGAAGCCTCTAATCACGAGAGCCAAGTCCCCCATAAATCTCGTGTACTAAGTGCCCAAGTCGACCTTACCTAGACATCGCGCTGGAGTCTATCAGACGTAAGTTGAAATGCACAAAGTCATAATATCATTCAACGCGAAAGGCCAAGTACTAGTACTAGTACGAGTCGTGAAAACGGTGAGAGGGGGGAAGGGTAAGGGGGGAACTCCGGGATAGTGTGTCTAGGCGGTGAGGACCGGACTGATATTAGGCTTGTGGATTCCATTCTCCTGCATGCGCTTAAGGACAAAGCTGATGGGCGTGGCGTAGGTGACGTCCGAGGAAGTCGTAGTACCAGCACCGCCAGTGAGGAGGCCGCCGATACGTCCGAGGCCGTCGGCGATGACAGAACCGGAGTCGCCTTCGGCCGAGAAGGCGCCCGACTTGGCGTCGTACGACAAGATCGCCCATTCTTTAGAGGTGTCGGCGCTGTCGCCTCCATAGTAGTTTCGGGTATATGACAAAACATTGTTTGCACGGCCGACGGTCAGACCGCTGGTGCCACTGCGCGTTATCACCAGAAGGCAGGGTTCGCCGTTCCGATCGAGGGCAGTCGGGTTACGCAACTCATTGTCTGGAATAGTCCCCTGAAGCCGCAGAAGACGGTCGACCGGATACGTGAAGCAGTGGGCGTTCTGACGATTGGGACACATCTTCAGCGTGAGCTGTTCAGGTGGGATGCGAGTACTGAGGTCGATGGCATTGCCATCGAAATTGGTCGCATCGACCTTGGAGGCGTCGATCTCGATGACGGCCCAGTCCTCGGTATAGCCCTCGCTGCCGACGCCGACGTTGATGGGAGGGGAAAGAACAACGTGGCCCAGAACGCGGCTGTTCGGAGTGGCCCAGCGGGTCGAAACTTCCTGGTAAAAGGAGTTGAGTGCTCCTATCGCCTTGTTCGCCTCGTTCAACTCGGCCTCGAGCTTTTGGCGCTCCCTGACTGCTGCTGCGTCGTCCTCCCCCTCAATCGCCTTGATACGTCTCTCGCAGAGGTCAACGGTAATGGCCTTTTCTATGATCTCGGCCTGAATCGATTCGAGGTACTTGTCGAATGCCGCGGCTCCAAAGAGCGTGACGTTATAACGGCGCTGGCTGGCGTTCTTATGCTCGAAGAGCCTGTTCTCGCTCTTGTTCGGCGTGAAGAGGACGTGGCGGGCGGTGACGAGGAGAAGCCTCTCGGTATTCCCGCCTTCGGTAATGAAGAAGCCGCCAGTACCCTCGGCCCAAGGCGTACTCTCGGCACAGATGGGGAGTCCGAGCGTAGTTGTAAGCGGTTCGCAGACATCCACGGTGGCGTTGAAAGTGTTGGCGGGCGTGAGGAGCTTCGGACCGGACGAGCGAGTAACGACCGACTCGCGGATCTCGACGTCGACGTCGGTGATATTATATTCTTCAAGAACCTCCCGGCACCTAGAGGCCACAATGATGCCATCATCTCCAGACAGCGATGCGGGCACCACGCCGATCCAGAGTATAACGGGGGCGGAAGACTCTCCGGCGATCCCGATGCGGACGACGTCGGTGCTACTCCACTTCACCTTCATCGAGTCCAGAATGGCGTGGATCCGGAGTGCGACGTTGTCTTCCCAAACTTCCTTAAGCGCGTGGTTGCCAACGGCGCGGAGCTCCTTGGCCTTCAGGTACGCCTCTGGGCCAGTGGGCGCCTCCCACGGAGTAGTGCTAGTGCGCGCCACTAAGGGCGGGCGAGAGGGCAGGCCGGCGTAGTAGTATTTAGCCTCCAATTCGGACGGAGGGGACGGGAGCGTAGGGGAAGAGCTATGCGGCACGGGGCTGTCTCCCGTGGCGAGAGTGTCATTGGGGCTAAGGCGCGAGATAGCGGTCGTAATAGGGGTGTGGAAAGTCTTATTTTGGTCAGCCATGGTGAGCGCGATGCAATGAGACGAAAGCAGCAGATGTTGAGATAGAGGCAATCACACAGAGATAGACAGGGGATGCCCGCTGAACAGATATCGTTCTTGGAGTCCTATGCTAGTAGCGTGCTTAAGAACAATATAAATGTGTATCCTTATTTAACTTATCAATGTGCTTGGAGTAGATCCGAGTGCATCCGGATGTCCCCTATGTGCATCCGGAGCAACCGCCGTCGCACATCTCTCCAGCAGCCCGTTACTCTCGCACACTATACGCTAGTACCAGTTTTCTCCTCCCCTAACAGCAGAGATCACTGGAGGAAGAGAGGGCAAGACGAGAAACTGAGCACGAGAAGGCAGCAAAAGAGAAATGGGACTCATGCGACACTCTGAATCTGAGTAGAGATGCAAGCAGTAGGTATACCGACATTAGGCGCCGCCATCCACTAAATTAGCTACACCGTGAGAGATGATTGCATAACGAATACTTTTCTTTCCCCGCTGCCGTTCAATCCCTTTTTTTCCTCAACAATCCCTGGGGACATCTAAGTTCGGACCTGGCAAGCTCCTTAGCCTCCTTGCCCGCGTTCCAGTCTCCTAGAGAGATACGTGTCTTGCTTGGCTCGCGTTCTTGCTTGCGCCGCCCTATCTCCTCTATCTGGAGGCATCGCTTTTGTTGGTGCTCATGATTGATAGAGGTGTTTGGAAGCAGCGGAATGCGTCGCTGACAGACGGACATTTTTTTTTCGCATCAAGTTTGTTTGCAGGTGGGATGCTTCGTTTTGAGTCACATGTTGCTGCTACTTCTAACTTAGACGACGTTTTTCCTCAGCGCAGATTGAACTATTATCCCCAATTTCAGTACTCGTCACAGAAGCATTCAGTCGTGCATTGCGTGGAACTTTGCTTCAACGTATGCTCAAGTTCAAATTAGTTTAGACTCATTGATTCGCTGGCCGGTGCTCTGCAAGGAGTCCTGTGGCCGTATCTACTTGTGCTAGCTACTCGACCCATCATGAGGTTGTCGGCTCTCCGATAATAAAGAAATTTGAAGATGCGGGGGATGATGTAGAATGCTAGTTAACGGGCTCATTACTTGATACTTCTCCATTTCGAGGTACGGCGATTAGAGCGCGCCAGCAATTCTCTCTGGAGGCTACTGTACAGCTCATGATTCGAGACCAATTCTAAACGTACTAGACTGAGATTATGCTTCCGCAGTCGCATTTGAGGACCCGAACTCCTCAGATCTCCTCTACTAGTACGCATATTATCGCTCACTTTTCATCATCGTACGACGAACCTACCTCCTATTGGCACTGATCCTACCATGTCTGGTATCGACGTTCCTGGCACCAGCGGTGAGCCGCCCCTCCCAAAATCGCTCCAACGCCAACCGCAACTCCCAAGATAACACATCACACATCGCACTCACGCCCTCTTTTATCCGTCGATCATGCACGTCCTCCTCAACTACCACCACCTGACCCTCCACGCGTCTCGTTACTTCATCACGCACCTGTTCACCATCTACGTCCCCTCCTTCCTCGCATTCAGCTCGCTCATCGCCCGCCCTGCACGTGACCCAGGACCAGTCCCCGAAGCCAAGTTGGAGGCCACGCAGAAGCAGCAGCAGCAGCCACCGCACGACAACGGCGAGATGAGCCTCGAAGACGCTCTGCTCAGCGAGCCATCGGGGGATTACGGGGAAAGTGGTGCCGCATCTGCTAGAAGCTTAAGCCCGAGCGCGCGCACCATTGTTCTCAGTGCGGCCGGTGCGTGCTCTGAATGAGTGCGTGTCGTCACTGCGCTACTGTCTTTGCTCAAGTTTACAGATTCCCCCCCTTGTCATAGCAGTTTCCAATGCCCAGACTCCCCCAGCTCGGAGTCTGCTCCCCGCGTCCCAGCAGTCAACTAGTCAACCGTCCCTCTTTCTCCGCCTCCTCCCGCAAACGCACAAAGTAGGAAGACCTCCGTCGATGATCTCCCAGACGAGTCTCACAAGAACAGCTCAATCGGCACTACCGATGGCTTCACCCCTCTCCAGAACGGCCACGGGTTCACCGAGCGGAAGCCACCGTTGCGCCCACTCGACGCACCCACTCACGGCTTTGCCCTGCTGCATAGGAGACTGGCAAAGCGGCCCTAGGTCGTCTCCCATTCTCTAATTCCCATCCCAACGCAACCTCTCCGACCATCGTCGCATGTCCTCCGCATCACCCTCGATGTCACCGCCTACACTGCACCCCCTGTCGACACAGCGATCATCCCAGCAGCTCTCCGATCAAATGCTTTGCTTTCAGGCACTGCCCTTCTCGCTACGCTCCACATGCGCCTCGTCCGCTTCTTCGCACCGGCGGACCGCCCCGCCTCTAACCCCGCGTTTCTCCCGGCACAGGTCCTCGTCACTCTCGCCCTCTCCAGCGCAAAGATTGGTTGTCCCACCGCGGGGCGGGGGATAATCGAGGAATGGTTAGCATGCAGGCTTCTAACTGCCCCCTCTGACGAGGATGGATACGAGCAGGTGCTCGAGGTGTACTCAGCTGTTTGAGAATTCTCCCTGCGCTCGGAGAGTGGGCATATGCGAGGCAGTCCCGTGGGTACGAGACCGAGCTGCCTGCGCGGGGCAGAGAGGTACGTATGCGCGCGCATCGCCGACGCTGCAAAACTCGGTGCTAATCTGTTGTTCGTAGCGTCTCGCCTCGTCACTCGCATCCTTACACGGGCAATATCTCACATCGCTTATCCGTGGCGGCCCCATCGTCAGAACCCACTACACCTAAGTCTACAATCTATGTCATCCACCTCTGCGCTCTCAGCCGTCTGCAGCCACCAGTGCGCGCTCAGAGTGTTCCTCAGCCCTCACCCCAACACTTTCACGTCGAGGGCATCGCCAACACCATCGAGCTCGTCCGCATCAAGCAACCCGACGCACACAGTGGTGCCCACGAATCCGCATCCACGTGCATCGAGACTCAAGCACGGCCACAGCAACGGGTACGACCATGCTTTAGACCCGCTCACTTCAACACTATCTACCGCGCTGCCGCCGCCCACCTCGACAGCACACGACGCCTCCTCGTCCTCGTTGTGACGTGCTGTCCCACGGGGCCGAACGGGCGGCCTCGCGCGCCGCCCCGGTTCGTGGTACGCTCTCACTCGCTCAGCGGCGACGGTTCCCGACAGCAGCAGCGGGCCGTGGTCGGTGCACGCTGCGCTCCGGCCGTACCTCCGGCACGCGCCGCTCTTCCTCCTCTTCGTCGTGCTGCCCGCGCTCGCAATGTTCGTGCGCTTCCTCCGCCGGTGGCCCAAGTCGATCGCTCCTTCTGCGACGGCAGTTGGGGCGGCTGTGACAGTTGGCGTCGGAGTGGGGGCACTGGGCCGAGTGCGGGTGCGGGTGCGGCGACGACTAGGAGGGACGTGCGTAGACGGCTGAGCGTGCAGGCGCGTCGGGTGTAGTATGGGACAAGGCGGTGTGAGCTATCAGGGATACTGTCGCGCCGGGGGGGGGGCGGACTCGTCTGAGAGATGGGGTCTACTACGTCAGACCTGGCGGGCGGTACTAGTATAGTAGTTTAGGACAGGACGGCGGCTCCCCCCTCCCTTCCGTGGTGCAGCTCGGGTTTTTTCGTTATTTAGTCAGAGCCCCATAAGGTCTCGAGTGGCGGTCAACCTAAGAAAATATTTTTACCTGCGCTCGTTTCAAGTCTAACATAGACCGTGATGTTATCCCTTCTGTTTTGGACGCAACGACACGGACTCGGACTTGTACTTGCAAGCGCGTCCGAATCGTGCAAAACTCCCACAAGGCTAAATGCCACGTTCGTCTCTCCCTTGCCCCCACGCGTAGCATGTTTTGATTCCGTGCAATCATCAATGATGAGGACCATAGAATTGGCATGGGTTGATGCATGTACTGTGCCGAAGACGGCGACATACTGTACTGTACACGAACGCTTAGGAACGCCAATCAGTATACGAATCTGACACACTCGGCGCACCGTCCTCATATTCTCGGTGGCGTCCAGGGTAGTGGTCATCTCTAACTGAAGAGGCTTGTCAGGCTCGTGATTCAAGACTATACTATGTTGTGCTGTATACTATGAGCTATGGATTCCTGGGCTGCTTCTGTTATGGATTCCAATTAATCCGGGGCTTCCGACGTCCACTGCCCCTTTCAGTTCGACCACCGATCTGCTTGTATTCGAGTTGCCTCTATCGCCGCATTGACGTTCTTCCCACCTTCTTTCTCACTCATGGCAGATCCTTCACTGGCACCCCGGGCCGTCATTCGTGTCCATGCCCAGTTTCCCAAAGTCATCATCCCTCACACCGAGCCCGCCGATCTCAATCCAGACAATTGGGTGTGGGCATATTGTCTCAAATTCCCCATTGACGAACTCATGCAATTTTCATCAAAGCCGTACAAGTGGATCCGGTACACTTCTCTTCGTTTGTGGTATGGTAGAACAAGTTGGTGGATACAGATGGGAGGGCAGAGTTGTAGTCTACAGCATTTGGATTGGACAAGGCACATTCGGTGGATAGTTCCCCATAGGCTCCAATGACAATCCCTGTAGGCTACAGGGATTGTCGTTGGATCTCATGAGGAACTATCCACTGAGTGCACCTTGTCTAATCCAATTTCTGTAGACTACGACTCCGCCCCCCCATCTGTATCCACCAACCTGTTCTACCATACCACAAACGAAGAGAAGCTCCATATTCCCACTTGATCCAAATATTGCCAACACAGGGATAGTAACTTCCAGTCAGACGAGCACGCATCGGGATAATTTCCGTGCAGTGATGGGGGAGTGGGATGGAAGGAGTCGTGTGGTGACAAACGTTCCCCACAATCAATGCGACCGTGACGCTGCACACCTCCTTCCCCACAGCAAGGGAGACACAGTATGAAACTCATGCCAGCGGTACGAACTTGGTGATAAATTTTCGTAATCTCAGATTCCTCATTTGATTGATGCTAGGCCCTCTCCACCAGATCTTCCATAACCATAGTACTGCGGCTACTGCCCATGATGCTTACCACTATCTGTACATTCACTCATACATCCATGTCCGCACTCTCAGGCTGCCCTACTCGGCTTCCTCACTCCCCCTAGGCCGTTCACGGCGCCCGCACTAGCAAGCTACCCGCACCCATTCTCGGCCGCGTGTGTTCATACGGCAATACCTTACCCCTGTCGTACTTTTACGATCCTGCTGCCGACCCGGATCATGAGTGTGGTGAGCTTTTGCGCTGTTTGAATCAGTTTGGTGCCCCGTGCTGCAAGCGCCGCGAAACGATGGAGTATAAGCAGTATTATTGAGGCCCTTTTTGTCGTCAGGTGGAGACGCACGAGGACGTGGGATGTCAATTGAGAAGAGTGGCCAGGGTGTGCATGTGTTTTGCAACAATGTCTGATGGGCTCCAATAAGTATATTCACTGCCATGGGACACAGTGCTGATCTCTGGGTGGTGCGCGGGATAGCGATCGGAGGTATGTGATTACCTTTCTTTGCGGAACTCCAACTCAGATCCTCAGGCCGGCTCAGGGCAACATGGAATCGTATAATGCGATTGGCGGGGAGTATATATTACAGTACAAACGACATGACATAATAGCAGAACGGGTTTTCCCTCTTCTTTCCTCGGCGTGCCACCCTAATCGGCTTCCTCCTCAAGACTCTGGCCCTGTCACGCGCTCGAAGTGGCAGTTCTGAGTCCTCGCTCCCCCTAACAAGGCTGACGTGGTCACGGTGTCCACGCTAGCAAGCTACCCGCACGCAGCACTAACGTGATGACTCTGGTGAGTAGCAAACTGTGTTGTCCCCAGTATCTGACTTAGACTTTGCTTTGTTCAGAAGTTACTTCCTTCTTCCGAGAAGCCGTTCGCCGAGGCCCAGATACCGTTGGTGATGGGTTTCGCGTTTCGTTCCCTTGTCAGCACAACCGCATCTTACTCGTGGCGCCTCGAATTCGAGCAGTCTAAGCATGTGATGTGGATAGGCCTGATCGTGTACGTCTTGCCCCTCACGCGACCACACATGTCATACAAGCTCATTTTCTGCGCCTGAATTCAGGTACATCGTCCTCACGCTCTTACAAGCACTTTATGCATACTTTATCATAGTCCATGATACTCATTAATAAGCAAAGTAGATTCGCGAGCTGAAGGGACTAGTTTCTGGTGCCGCGCCGGGCGATAGGACCACTGGCACTTTCTTTTGTAACTCCCCATCTTTTTGACACTCCCCAGCATTTGACTGCCCACCACAGACTCCCCTTCTCCCCTCCTCGCACTCAACTTGTTGTGATGCGTCCTCCAGACGAAGGACGTAGCGTTCCAAGGTACCCTTTGCATCGGCGGATCCGGCCTCAGTCGCCTCTTCCAAATCGACGATAACACCGTTTTATGCGTGTTTTCCGTCTTATTTACGCACACTCGTCCGCTGTAGGCACTGCAAGATGTTAGACACTGTGAGACAGCCTGTCTCACCGTGTCTAACATCTTGCAGTGCCTACAGCGGACGCATCGCCAAGTTGTCCTCGACTGCTATGGCGTCGATGACTACATTGTAGCATGAGATTCTTCGATTTGTCGTGATCATTGCCAGCCTCGCGCTACTTATTGCTATCCTCAATGTCATTCTTTGGGCTGCGTGGTGAGTTCCATCCCCGTGAAACCTAATCGTCGACTTGACGGCGATGAGACGACGCGCATCATATGGCAGAAGATCCGAGAAGAAGTATGTCAAGATTCTGGACCTTTCTTTGATAAGAGCGCTGATGTTTATCGTATAGTGACGCCTCCCAAATCGCGACAGCTTATCCTGCCGTACCTGCAGTTCGATATCAAATACTTTGATCTGGGTCTCGAGCATCGCGACGCGGTACGTCGTCTGTCTTCCATGATGTCGTTTCCCACGTGTGCCGACAGGTTTTGCTTCTGCTCACATCGACCGACCCTGCCTGCCACTCATGAATCCACAGACCAATGACCGGGTGACGGTCGAGTCTGCCGAAGCGATTCTCAAGTACAACGTCGGCATCAAGTGCGTGACGATTACACCGGACGAGGCGCGCGTGAAAGAGTTCAACCTGAAGTAGATGTGGCGCTCGCCGAATGGCACGGTACGCATCGGGGGGACAGCGCACCGTGCCGCGCTGCCTCCCTTTCCTGTCTTTATGGTTTTCATTTCCCGTCTGACGCGACTTCTTCCTTCCCTCGCTGCCCGAGATACGCAACATCCTCGGCGGCACCGTCTTTTGCGAGCCAATTATCCTCGAGCGCATTCCGCGGCCCGTTCCTGGATGGGCCAAGCCCATCGCCATCGTCCGCCACGCGTTCGGCGATCAATACCGTGCGACGGTCTTCATTGCGCCCGGTCTAGGGAAGCTCCAGCTCGTGTATACGCCCCAGGGCGGTGGTGACCCGACCACGCTGAATGCGTACGATTTCAAAGGCAAAGGGGTCGCCCTTGCGATGTATAACACTGGTGATGTCAGTCCTGTCGCCTTTTTACTTGTGGAGCTGCTGTTGACAGCTTGACGGTGGGCAGTCGATCGCTGGCTTTGCGCGCTCTTCGTTCAAGATGGCGTTGTCCAAGATGTTCTTGGTACGTCGCCTGATGTTGTCGTTTGTCACACAGACTCACGGGCGGCTGTTAGTTCCTGTCCACTAAGAATACTATCCTGAAGAAGTACGATGGCCGATTTAAGGACATCTTCGAGGGGATCTACGAGACGTTTGTATTCATTTCTTCGCTAAATGCCATGATTTGACCCCGGCAAATGACAGCGAATACCAGAAACAGTTCGAGGAAGAGGTATCTATTATGAGCACCGTCACGGTCTAATCGACGACATGGTTACATAAGCGATCAAGTCCTCTGGCGGCTTCGTCTGGGCAACGAAGAACTACGACGGAGACGTGCGGTTCGCCGACATCCTCACACAGGGCTTTGGCTCCCTCGGGATGATGACCTCAGAGCCCATTACACCTGAGGGCCGTACTGTCGAAAGCGAAGCAGCGCACGCCACTGTGACGCGGCACTACCGTGAGTACCAAAAAGGCCGGGAGGTGTAGACGAACCTGGTAGCGTCGATATTTGCTTGGACACGTGACCTGCTGCATCGGGCGAACTTGGACGGAAACAAGGAGCTGAAAGCGTTTGTTCGCGCGCTAGAAAGGCGTGTGTGGAGGTGATCGACATGGATGGGGTCATGACGAAGGACCTCTCCCTCACGATCTACGGAACGGCGATGCAGCGTGAGCACTGGGTGATTATGGATGTATATATGGATGCCTCCGAGAGCATGCCAGTGAGCATGAACTTCATCTGTGGGGATAGCATTAGCATTGGAGGGTAGTGGAACGGGTGCCACCCGTTCCACTACCCTCCAATGCTAATGCTATCCCCACAGATGAAGTTCATCATGCTCATGCTCTCGGAGGCTGTGCCTCCGACGAGCCAGACCAGACCTCTTCCTGTGTCGCCAGTTCATTTGCTCCTGGAGATCTTCTGCTTTGCGTCAAGGGTGCCCCAGAAGTCCTTCTCATGTGCTGCACTTGTGCGCCCAACATTGCTCCTGGCATCACCACCCCGCCCATTACGCAGCGCGCTGTGGAATGACTGGAATCATGCCTCCCCCCACCCCGCTGAAACCTATCGTGATACCCTCCGCCCCACCATGCGTTGTTGTTGTAGAACCTCCGCCCCCCGCATGCATGCAGCATTGGAAGGATCCCGATGACGAGGGGGGGAGTGACAGTGAGTCGGTTGCAGCGCTCACCCTCCACTTCCATCTCAGTGGCTTCCTCCTTTCAAACTTACGAACACACCCTAGCACAAACTGACTCGGTAAATGCTTCACTGGCAGGCCTAGAATACAAGTAGTACTTTGTTTTGAATACAGTCCCGTTACCCGTCATACGGCCGTGAAACCACCCGTACACGTACCGTTTGAGTTGTTGGGTCATTGGTATACGGTTCAGAGACGGGGTGGGTAGACCTGTCCTGGCCCGTCAGACATATAGCCATAACCGTAATACGGTACGGTCACCGCACAGCCCTCCCTACCCGGGATGGCGCTGACCGTGACTCGGAGGCACATGCTTCGTGACTTCAAGTTTCTGTAGCCATCAGTCACTATTAAGTGAGAGGACATCGCGAGAGGTTAGTCACGGTTTTAAGTAATAGGGGCCTCCTACTTTTTTTTTGGAATCTGTATCCACCACGCCCCTCTCGACGACCAATCTGTGTTCAAGTTGCCTCTATTGCATTGACGTTCTTCCTGCCTCTTTCTCAGTCATGGCAGATCCTTCACCCATTCAAGTTATTCGTGTCCATGCTCAGTTCCCCAAAGTCCTCATCCCTCACACCGAGCTTGATCTCAGTCCAGACAATTGGGTGTGGGCCCATTGCCTCACCTTCCCCGTCGACAAACTCAATGACTTGCTATTTTCGTCAAAGCCGTACAAGTGGATCCGGTATGCCACAGGAATCGTCGTTGGAGCCCGTGGGGAGCTATCTACCGAATGTGCCTTGCCCACTGGCAATCCAATTGCTGTAGACTACGACTCTCCCCTCTCTTCTGTATCCATCGACTTATACTACCACACGACCAACGAAGAGAAGCTCTGTATATTTCCACTTGACCCCAGTCTTGCCAACACAAGAATAGAAACTTCCAGTCAGACAAGCACGCGTCGGGATAATTTTCGTGCAGATGTGGAGGAGCGGGATGGAAGGAGATGTGTGGTGACAAGCGTTCCCCACAATATATGCGACGCTGCGCACCTTCTTCCCCACAGCAAGGGAGACATGGTATGAGACTCATGCCAGTGGTACAACATTATTCTCGTTAATACTCCCATCGGTGGCAGTACATCGAGACATTCTCCACCCACCGACGTCGAGACACCAGCGGCGACAATGACATCGTACGAGACATCGACAATGTCCGTAATGGTCTGTTCGTCAATATAAATATACACTGTATCTTGGGTCAACATGTTGCATTCTTGAAGGTGTGGTTGTTCAATCCGATACTGCACTTGTCGGAAGCTGACAGTTTCTCTGGGCAGACACCGAATTTTGCAATGGATACGACTGATGTCGATTTGAATGCAGACGGAGCAGAAGAAAGGTATACAACCCACGTCTTTGACCGTTCCCAATGGCCATTCGCCATACCCCCTGGCTCGCCAATCCAAGTTCCTTCCAATATGTCCGAGTCCACGTGGCCTCCCGCTACGCTCTTCGATGCCGTCTACGCTAGCGCAGTGATGTATCACTTTGGTGTTGCAATGGGTGATGTCTTGAAGAAGTGGGAGGAAGTGTTTTACCCCGCTGGGTCCACAAAGACAGCACACAAAGACGATAAGCACCGGCGCAATCAGGCCGACGCAGACGAAGAGAACTATAATAAGGAGAAACCAGCACGAGAGCGACGCTACGGGAGACGCGGCATGCGCGGTGGCCCCGACGGCTTTGATGCGCTCATGATGCTTCCATTTATGATGATGCCAGCAGAGAAAGTGAGAGAGTACCTGAAAGGGTGTGAGGAGATGGCGGCGGCGGCAGTGCGTGAAGGGCTGGAGGAGAAGGTTAATTCGTGGAGGGAGGGTGTCTTTGGCACTGGCACCTCTAGCGCCCGTTGATTTTTATATTCTTGTGGTCTTTTCTCCTAATGTTATAAGCGAAGACCCGTACTCCGCACAGGGTTACTAGTAGGAGTTGGTTATCAGTGCGAAAGATGCTTTACGGGGGTACAATAGTTTGAGCCCACAGTGGTTTTTACAAGCATATGCAGTTCGTAGCGGTCGATGTAAGAAGCAACAATTCTATCTATCTCTACATGACGATCTCCTCAGCGCAAAAAGTGATATCGCTTACTATCCAAGACACGATTCAGAATAGCCAATAGATCATTGGACAGAACACTGCAATGGGGAAAGTCCAATGAAATCGGCGATAAAGATATTAGAGAGGTAGGTAGAGAAAGGCAATCTCCCTTTTTGAGTCAGGGAAAACACAAAGAGGAAGAAAGGACAAAATGAGAGGAGGAACTCAACATGAAAAACGTTATGCATAGGTATATCGTACAGTACAGTATACAGCAATCGCGGGACCCAACAAGCCTCTTGGAGATGTCCACTGTCCTGGCCATCGAGGAGTTGAGGGCGGTAACTAAACCGAACAGAGACGGTACAACATTTACTAGCGAGTGCCAGTGTGTCAGACTTGTATAACTGATTTTGGCGTTCGCTTATGGAAGCGTACAGTATGTCGTCATACTACCAACCGATGCCAAATCTTTGATGATTGCACGGAATCAACACATCCTACGCATTTAGCCTTTGTGCACGATCCGGACGCGCTTGCAGTCCGGGTCCGCGCCGTTGCATTCAAGCAGCAGAGAGAATAATGTCTCAGATTTGAAACGAGCGCAGGTAAAAATATTTATTTTAGGGTTGACCGCCACTCGATACTACATGGGGCTCGCGACTGACTTCAAAGCCCAAGCTGCACCGCGGAAGGGAGAGCCGCCGTCCTGTCGTAAACTGCTGTACTATTACCGCCCGCCAGGTCTGATCTACAGTAGTAGACCCCAACTCTCATCAGACGAGTCCGCCTCCGCCCATCGCGACAGTATCCCAGATAGCCCGCACCGCCTCGTCCCACACGACACCCAGCAGCC
>QLOZ01003209.1:0-14398 GCA_003314065.1 Lactarius sp. MG50 | reverse complement strand
CATACTTCAGAGCTTGTGTGGGCACGGGTCGAGCCACTGACCGGTTGTCTCCCGTGGTGGCGTGCGAGTGCGAGGAGTGCATCGAGCCACTAGATCTCAACCACTTTCGACCTGTTAGGGCTGTTCCGGCCTGGCTTGGCCCCAAAGCCACGGCTTCGGCCCAGCTTGAGGTGGCTCTGGCTTCTTCAAAACCTGGGCCGTGCTGGAGCCGCCAATCACAGCCTGGCCCTGGCCTGGCCCAGCTCAGGCCATGGCTTTGAAATGTAAAATAATATTTTTGGTCTACAGCTCCAGGCGCGCGCATACAGGAAACTAATCCAAGTCAGAGTAGTACATAGGGTCCTCATCATCATCTTCAATGAGTACCTCATCCCAAGAGAAGTCCTCAACATCTGATGCCTTGCCAGTCTCACAACCAGCAGCTGCTTTCTCTGGCTCTTGGTCACCAGTTTCCTCCACTTCTGATGTTGAGGATGGTGCGGGTTCTCGGAAGAGTAGGTCATGGTGAATTGCACACTTCAAACCCTGCAGGGCCTCTACAATGTTGCCCTTGAGACAATTCCGAAGTCTTGTTACTGTGATTCCACCCTGTGAGAACGCACGCTCGCTTGAGACAGATGATGACATGACTGCAAGATAATCCCATGCAAGGGAGCTCCATGCAGGATGATAGCGCTCAGAGTTATACTACAAAATTACATTAGTTTCTCATTGAGATATCGAAACCAAATCACTTACACCCCACCACTGAACTGCGGTCCAGCCATCTGGTGGTTGCTCAAGAACATCCATGTAAGCACGGTAATCATGGAGCCATGGCCATTGAGGGTCATCTGGGACAAACCCAGTGACTGTATCTGCCATATCTTCTTTGTCACTGGCTTCCCGAAGCAATGCATGCACTTTTTTGCCTTTTCTTGCCTGTGCAGTTGTTCCTTTAACAGAACTGTCACTTAACAATAACCACCATTCTTTAAACTGCGGAACATGTGTTAGCTCCTGAATTGGACACAGAAAACTCTAAACGCGCTTGTACCACCTCCTCAGCACATCTCACAACATCCTCCTGAAGGTCTGCTGGCCAGTGCCTCTTAAAATACGCCATTTTCTCACTTGGATTGAGAACTGGGAATGCGTCACTCATGGATCACTAGGGAAGGGCATGGATTCATACTCATTGACATGATGTACACAGGAGAATCTGTAGTCTTTTCGTAGTAGTCATCAATTTTGTCACATGCAGCACGGAGGGCAAGGACAAATGGTCTATTTTGGGGATGCTCAGCTCGACTGGACCACACCCTATGAAGGGCTTTGAGAGCTGGGATTGCAAGGTGAAGAGTTGGGATATTTTCGGACAAAAATGCTTGTTGGGCATTGTCTGCATGCTAATGGGTGTCAGGCTTTGATGTGTAGACGAAAGTATAAACATACACTGAGCAATCCAAGAAATAAGTTGACGCATGCCCACTCCTCACTTGTGAGCTTCAACTCACGGATTTTATCGCATTTCACAGAGTCTTGTTCTTCCCAACGAAGTTCATCGACAAAAGCATCGATGCTCTGTGAGAAACAATCAACAAATTATAATTCTTTACTGAGAATTTGATACGCACATTTTTTTTCCTTTCGGCACGATCAAGCATCAAGTAGGTTGATGACCACCGCACCTTCATGTCGAGTATAAGTTGCACTGGCCTTCCATCATTTGCCCTCATTTGGATGGTCTTCCACATTTCTTTCCACTTTGAAGATGAATGTTCCTGAGTGGTGGTGAGTGATGTCATTTTTGAGCCAGATAAATGACTGTACCTTGACTATGATTGCCCTTACCAACCCCACCTCGTCACATGATGTAGGGACGTGGGCATCTGGTTGATTTGGATCAAAATGAGGTGACTTGCTATAAGTCGATATGAGCATTTGTGTCGCCAAGTTAATTACATGCACAAGACAGCTGCAGTTCATAAGTAACAAAAATGAGTGACTCAAAGAAGATACACACTTAATTTTCCTCTGCTTCCAATCATATTTCTTGCCTGTAGTGGTCTTCAGACGTGCCGAAAATTCCTTCATCATTGTTGAATTATTGCTTGCATTATCACAGGTGACATGGCCAACCTTCATAGCCAGGGCGACAGCAATGATGGCAAGGCAATGGCAATGATGAAGGCAGGTCAGTGAGGGTGAGGGCATAGTGACACATGCTTACCTTAGTTTCAAGTCCCATTCGTTTGATGATCTTGAACAGAGCTTGGCCAAGCCGAATGCCAATGTGTGCATTGTTGAGCCACGTGAACCCAATTAGCGCACTCTTCAGTTCCCATTTTGCATGTGTCGGCTCATGGATCCAGTGTGTGGTGACCGCAAAATAGCCATCAGTATTACTTGCTTGCCACACATTGCATGTCAAGCTGACTTTGCCCTGGACAGTCAGACCCTGCAAATGCAAAATGATGAGAAACTGGTGGACAAGCGACATCCAAAGGGAACACTTACGTTCAGTTCAGCTCTCAATTGAGTGAGATATGCTTTGAACAGGCATATGACTTCACCCCAGGCTGCTTTCTGACCTGGAATCTTAACACCCGATGTCACATGAGAAGCGACATCAATTAATTCCTTGAACTTGGGATGTTTGAGTGCTTGGAGGGGCTGCGAAGGACGGTAATGAGAAAAGTGGTTTTGCTACAAGATTGAATCGCTCACCTGGTCCGTGGCTGCAATCCACTCAACTGCTGTTCGATGGAAGAGCTTGTCTGAGTAAGGGACAACCCGATCTGAGATCTTCTCCCAAAGGTCGTGGTCGAGAGTACGGTGTACCTCTTCCTTAGCCTCCTTGCGCTTCTTGACGTCTCCCAGTAGCTTTGACAAAAAATTGACACTCTTTGCCCAGATGCGATACTTCCCCTGACAAAGTAGATGTAAAAGCAATTTAAAACCATAGCATTAGCATAAAGTCATGGAAATATTACTTACTGAATGGTTTGCCTCAAGATGGCGATGCAATGTTGTAACTTTGTCGACAAGACTCTTGTTGCTCCTAGCGGCAAGGCCAATGCGAAGAGTGAGGGGGAGAGCAATGGCGACAGCAAGGTGATAGCGATGGCAGTGAGGGCAGTAGTGGCAAGACCAACGTTGACAGCAAGGATGGGACCAGCAATGAGGGTAGGTTTGAGGGTGAGGGCATGGTGTTCGAATAACCAGGCAATGACTCACGGGCATAGTTTACAGGCACGATACTTCTTTGACTTCCCATTCACATCTTTGACAACCGCAGCTCGAAAGAAGTGGTCAATGTCTTGCCATTTATCTTCACGTGTAGTCGGAGTGTCATTGACCAACTGGACGTCTACATTGATAAGGAGGCCATCCACGTCAACGGCAACCGGATTGCCAAGGGTAGACTGTTTCTTTTTTCCTTAACAGCATCAGATGAATCATTAGTACGTGTTTGACGAATATCTGAAACACTATACCTGTTGCATGTATATTATGGTCCATGTCCTCAAACTCCAGATTGTCGATTGTCATTGAGTGCGATGACAACACTGTAGCACACCTCTTTTGGGCTGTAACAATGGTGGAGTGAGGTAGGAAACAGGCATTAGAGGTGAAGATGTACCTCGCTGAGGCTGACCATCTCCAGCATCACTGTCATTGTCGGTGATGGAATAAATTTTCTGCTTGTTTTGTCGAGCTGGTGCTGTACTGGGTGGTGTAAATGAATGCTGCCGAGAATCAGGTGTCGATGACGCAGGACAATGGTCGCTATCATCAGCTGCAATGGCTGGCACTGAAGCTTGTACTTGGCGAGCATGGAAATCTTGAACAGCTTTGCAGTGGAAGGACAGTTCGGGTGCAGAAGCGTTGGCTGCATCCTTGAGCTTTGCAGTAGGGTTGAGGGAGCGTGTTGGTCGGGGAGCATCCGCTCACCTATTAACTATCAATATGTATGGCAAATGAAAAAAATAAATAACATGTACTGGAGATATTTCAACTCTGTAATGAGACGTTGCAACTTGAGCTCCACAAGATCCAATGGAAAGCCATCCCAGTTGAGTTTTGAAAGATATGACACGACAAGACCCATGCCAAGTTTGCCCTGGCGGACATGGTGCAGACAGCCATCAGAGTCACGACAATCCTCTGCGAACAACGCGTCAAATCGCCGGTTGAATGTCTCATGTGGCGTCTCAGACTCCTCTGTGTTCATGACAGACGATATCTTATCATCCTTGGACCCCTTGGGCACAGAATCCGCAAGAGTGCCTGAGAGGGTGCCAATCTCCTTGACCAGCAGTCTGATGGTTGCAAGAGTCGGCATCTTTGCTATGTGGGTGGGGGAAAAGGATTGAAGAGAGTTGAGCGAGTGGACGTGATAAATTGTCATTTAATTGTGGCAGATGGGTGAATCATGGCGAATCAGCGATCAACAACAATGTCAGGGAATGGCATAGGTATATCCCTGGGTATCGAGGACATACAGTCCTTGATACCTGGAGGTATACCTGTGCCATTTCCTGGGCGATCACAACAGGAAGAGTGCATCGGCAGAAAAGAAAATGGTGGATCTGTTCGAGCTCTCTAATTTTAAGGTTTGATAAATCAGTTCTTCATTGGTCAAGAGCCACGGCCTGACGGCCCAGCCTCGGCTCTATGGAACTGGGGCCATGCCATAGCCGCCAAAAAGCCGCCATATCGGCCTGGCCCGGCATGGCCTATTTGGGGCTGGCTCGGCCTGGCTCACGGCCTGAAGCCGGGCTGGGCACAGCCCTACGACCTGTCACACCTGTCATGGTCCAAAAAAGGCCCGAAATCAAACCCAGCCCCATTGATACTATCGTCCACTTAGCAGTTACAGTAGAATTCACCACTGATTTGAATCGTTACATGTGATGACACGGTTACAAGGGACCGTGGCTCAAAGCGAGCTCGCGTTCTTGTCACGTGATCGAGTAGGCACTACGCGTGACCTAAGTCGTCTGGTATTGCACGTGATCCTGGGAAGGATGATCACGTGGTATCTTGTTGGAACGAAGTGAGGCCGAGGTGCCCGAGGCTGAGATGCCCAAGTACTTGGTTCCGGTAGGTCCTTCGCAAAGGAGCCTTTCTGTGACGTTACACGTGTTATAGCACACGCGTCAAGCTTCGATGTGGCTGACTAAGCCGGAGCGGTGATAGAGATGAAAGGAAAAAGGAAGTTGCTTAGTCACAAGTGATTGCAGGAGGGTTCAACTCGTATTAGAGACGAAGTTGAGACTGGGGATTCCAGCTCAACTTCCTACTGCTTTTATACTACCCTACCTAGTCATAACGAGTCGTAGGTAGGAGTCAATCAAGAGTCAGTAGTGCTCACCAAGAGTCACTACTATGAGTCGCGTACAGTCGCGACGACTCAGAGGGAGTCGCCATGAGTCGCTATATAGTATCAGTCGCGTCGCGTCGCGTCTCAGTCACGAGGAGTCATCGCGTCACATGACATATGGTCACATGACAACTGGTAGTCCGAGTCGCGTCACATGAGATATCAGTACAGGTCACGGGTCAGAGCCCGAATGGCGCGTCAAGTGAAAGCTAGGGAAAGAAACCGTAACATGTGACCCTGGCATAATTGAGACTCAGCTGATCGTATCATGCCTGTCTTTTGTGAGAAAGTCGGACAAACCGGGAGATGGCCGGCATGACATTCTCTGAAAATGGAATCCATTTGCTACTTGCCATACCACATATTTTACATGCGGGATTGGTTGAAGTGTATCTGGACATGCTTATATTCAAGGCTGAAGTCAATCCGTGCAGCGGATGCTGAGATATTTCAAGAATTCGAACCAGTGGTGAATTCTAACTGCTGGTGGACGATAGTAGCATTGGCAACACAAAAAGACCCAAATATACAGAGTAATATATGCTACTGTAAAAACACAAGTACATGCTACATAGATTCTCCAACAGCTACGACCAGCATGCCGTCGCCATGCCTCCCGACACATGCGACATTTCAGATCCAACCGGGGCATGCGCGAGGGCACTTCATCAATGTGCTGCGCGCCCAGCTCGTGTGCAACATGAGGGATGCCCACCTGGGGTGATGGGGAGCACGGCGGGCAGAAGCCTGTGGGCATTGGTAGCCACGTACCGGTGCCAGTGCTGGTTGAGGACGGGGGCGGAGAGGGGATCTGGGACCCCAACGTGCATGACACCCATGCCATGACTTGCCCCATGAGGGATGCCCTGTCACAGCTACGAGGGGCCATGGCTCGAAGTGAGCCCATCACATGATCGTGGGATCCCTCAGGTGACTCCTCGACTGGGTTCGAGGTCACGTGTCTTTATTAAGTAAGGCCGAGATCCCCGAGCAATGGGATCCGGTAGGTCGACCTTAAACTCGTCCTTTGATCGTTATGCCTCGTGTTAGCAATCCCCACAACCCATGAGAACCACTACTAGAATAGGAAGGTGTCGCTTAGTAAGCCTAAAGCACACACCAAGTCCCTCAGTGTGACTGCAAGCGTTATAGCACGCTTCGCTTAGCTTCAAGGTGGCTGACTAAGCCGGAGTGGTGGTAGAGTAGAGAGAACTAAGTCACACTAGTCCCAAATAGTCCAAACAACTCGTATTGCAGACGAAGTTGAGACTGAAGGTCTCAACTCCCTAATCTTGGTCCTTATATACACAGTCTTTGTTGCTTTATTCAGCAACACACAGGCTTAGTCAAGGCTTGGTAATCAGTCAGCTTACTAATGCTGACCAATAGTAGGTATTGGTCAGCTTCTTAGTCAGCTATGAGTCAGCAGGGGTCACGTGTATGGTAAGGTTTGCATAGGTGCTTGTAGGAAACGTAACATGCCCAGGGTGACGGCGAGCACGGTGAGTGGAGGCCTGTGGGCGTCAGTGGCCGTGTGCCGGTGCTGGACGAAGATGGGGTGGAGAGGGGATCCGGGACCCTGTGGGTGTGCACGATGCCCACACCACAAGGGGCGCCCAGGATGACAGGGAGCGTGGTGGGTGGAGGCCATGCGTGTGCACGCCGCCAGCATTGCTGACTGCCCATTGCCCACGCACGGGAGCAAAAAAAATGACTGGTGGTGGAGAAAGAAGGCCAGGTCAGCACTGTCAGCTTGTTGGCTTACATCCCACCCCTCAGATTCATCGTAAGTTAGCTCACCAAGGATATTGACTTTGCGGAGCTCTCGCAGTATCTTGGACCACAGAATGGCTACTTGGGCTCTGTCTGACACATCGAGCTGCACGGTCACAATGACACGATCTGACCCGGCAGAGGTGGCGGTGCCAGCGGGGGTGAGGGCGATGGGAATGTGCATGCTTGAAAACTTGGAAAAGAAGAACAAAAATATTGTACTTAGCTGAAAGAACAAACACTTGGCTTGCCGCTTACTTGAGAGTTGAGAGATCCCTGGGCCAGGGTAACGAAGTCAATGCCAGACTCAGACTCCGAGCAGCCAGAGTGTCAAACATGCGTTACGCGCCTGTGACATGGTGGCAACCAGAGAGAGATATCATAGTGGGCTGGTAGCTCAGATTGACACAGGGAGAGAGGAGGAGAAGGGGAAAGGGGAAAGGAATTCACACAATGTTTTGAGAACTTGGAGCATCGATGAAGTTAGGAGGCAAGCCACGGAACGGAAAGATGCCTGGTGTCATGGGCACTCCGAAGCGAAGCAAGCGCAACGGCTTTGGCTCACCTTACACTATAACATTGAGAATTTATGATTTTTTTGACTCTACAAAGTCCAGTTCTAGGGAGAGCAATGCAAGGACAGGACCACTGAACCGAACCTTGACACCACTCAACTGTATTGCCTAAGTTGAGTCAACACTGGTGTGAATTGAACTTGGGTTGATATTTCTGTAACTTGGCTTGGACCAGAAATCAAGTTTCATACTGGTGTAGATTGCTTGAGTTTGCAAAGGTGATCTAGGTATTGATAGTAGATTACTTGCACTTCCTTCCTCAGGTGTTACATGTCTACCACAGTAAAATATAACATCTCCTGCTTCTGGGACCTCAGTTTGCATCAACTTCCATCAGCTCGCCACCACCTCGTATATTTATTACGTAAACCGGAGTATATTCTTAACCGAGCAGATTCCATGAACATCTCGCGCCCACCCTGGCAGGATTGGCTTGACTTCGCATCACACTGGATTGCTAAAGAAGAGGATTGTTCAATTGAAACAGCAACAACCGTGGCGATACAGGAGTTAGTCTCAGCTGCCAAAACTGATGAGTTATTGGACTTGCTACGAAATATGGACAATATTAATGCTCACTCCTCATAATTTAGTCATCCTTTAGTTTTGGCACATATTGCATACTGTCATAACATTAGTGCTGTGGACCCGGCCCAGTTGCGGAAAACGAAGGAAATTCTAACATTGTGATTGGTGGGGCAATCGATCTGCGGGCTTCCAAGCTTGCAAGTTGCACAAACTTGACGGTGCAAGTTGCCCGACTTGAACCGGCTAACAGGAACACTATCGTGCCATCGACGGTAATAACGGCTAGAGTCACCGCTAGATTAGAAATGCCAACTTTGTTGGTGGAGATATTGTCGAAAAAGTTTGAGGCTATTTGTTAAGGCAAGTGCCAGTGACATTGTGTTTTCATAGGATCAGTCGTAAATAGTACAAGTTAATTTGAAGTACATCAATGTAAGTTCATAGTACCTTCCACTTCTCCTGTTGCTTCCTTGTGCTTTCCTTCCCAGGGTGCTTGGTGTTGCGTGGGCGGCGGTGTTGCGCACGTGCAGTCTTACATTACAGGGTGCTGGTGGGTTCGGAATTGTCAGTCAGATATTTCTTCGTTTGCGTGTCTGTTGCCGCGACGCCGAGTTGGTATCATCTCATGTAGATTGTTCTTTTTTACTACCTCGGATGTGAATCATTGCGTGGGGTCGATAGAGTTTGCTAGCGGCACCCCAGAACCATTGAATTTCCATCTAACTCATCATATTGGGACCTGTCAGGAATTTAGAATTTTAGGTGAAGTGAACACTGGCAGCGGATGTCATCTACAATCACATCTCACAACCTCAGCCAGCTGAATTTATGACATTAGTGTCGATCTCTTGCCAAAAATACTTCCCAACTCGAGGAGAATGAATGACTCCTACCACATTGACACCATCCCGCACTGCCAATCATTCTACCTCGCTGGGAAAGCGCAGTCACCAAGAAACCACGAAGACATGTCTCAGCCTTCTGTCCCTAGTCACGATCTCGCTGTTGAGTCCTCAACAGTGGCTACACCATCGAGGCGACCATCTGATTCGCACCCCTTACCCCCCTCTCCCACTCCAACCAAGATTATTCCAGATATCGAACCAGTGGAGATAATGGCTGAAGACTGCATAGCGGTCCTCCTGGCCAAGGGCATCAAAGTGCGCGATTTCATGTATGAGCCGGTGCCAAACTCGTGCAAGGCACCCAATGTCTTTGAGTCCTCACCATCCCTCATCGCCGCCGACTGGCACATGCAAAACCCACAGAGAAACCACGGCCTGCTGAGCGGCAAGGCGCTCTTCCGGCCAATCAAACCCTGTCGGCTGTCCATGGCTGAGGTGGCGATGTGTGTGCATGAGCACAAGCTTCATGCGCCCACTCAGTACAGTGAGCATTCCAAGGAAGAGCAGTACCCGATCAGCCATTCAGAAGTGGAGGAGCCCAAGCTAAAGCGCTGTCGCCAAGATCATGGGGCATCATAAGTGCGTGCTCAGCGCCACTGCCACTACCAGGCCATGTGAGGATGTTTGGGAGGAAATGGTGCACCAGAGGGGCTGAGAGTAATCCATACTGTTTTGAATGCAGATGTTGAACTACTGTTGCATTGACTGAGGGAGTGAATGTGTGGTGACTCCCATTAGTGTAGCTTTCATGCACAAATGCAGACGGCCGAGTCCAGCACCGCACTCACACCGGTCACACCCGTGACTATAACACTGCAAGAATACCCGCACCCACATTCCCAGGTCATGGTCCTTATCATGATCATGATGCTGGTGGTATGGTACAGGTAGGGACGGTATTTCTTGATGCATCTAAGATTTAATTTTCTCTTGGAAAGACAAGTGTGGCAGTTGTGGCCAATGGCCAGATGGGTATGAGTGTTTGTTTCCCGTTCCGTTGTTTCAAGTTCACCACCATGACCCTTCATTCAGAGTCACTCTCGCCAAGCACATTGGGCTAGATGTTATCACACAAGTGTGCCATTCAAGACTCTGATGAAAATTGGTTTGTCATAGATTGGCTCCAACAAGGTATAAATTGGAGTCCAAAGGTACACTATTTCCCCATGGCACGAACCACATTATGATGTCAGTCAGCTGAAACACTGTCTACCAAGTCTCTTCCCTCAGGTGGGTCTGCATCAGCTAAAAATGGTGTCAAACAAGCTGCCAAGGTCGTTGGACAACCGTTAAAAAGACTCAAACAATCACTTTCTGTCTCCTCCTCGCATCGTTCATCGCATCGTTCATCGCAGCATTCATCACAGCGTTCATCATGCTCTCAGGCATCCTTTGTCCCCATTGGCTCAGATAGTGAGCATGACGACAACGAATGAAGCGACATGCAAGGCAACGAGAGTGATGATCACAAGCCTCCAAGTCGAGCTGACCTAGAAAAAGAACTTGGTGCATATTTTATTGTCTCCTCTGCTGGCTAAAGCTGATCTTGCATCTTTCAGAGGCACTTAAAAAGACCTGGCACTCCTCTATTTATTCATTTTTTAAGCCCGACATCACTCTGCAATATTACAAAGGTCGTCCCTACCATTATTTCATTTGTGCCACTCCCGAATGCAAAACTGGTGGTGTCCGCTGGTTTCAAGACTCGAAGGATAAGGCGTCTACTGGTAACCTCAGATACCACGCTATCCACTGTTTTGGTGAAGATGCAGTCCTTGATGCTGCTGCTGCCAAGAAGGAGGATCCTGGCTCAATCCACTCACTCTTTGCGCACCGTGGGAAACAACCAGCCAGGTGCACGATCTGTGCCTACACAAACTCTGAAGTATGGTTAGTGGGTTTCAATATTTCATTTCGGTTATGTATGCTTATGCTTGCTGTGCTTATAGCGTGCACATAGTCAGGTGGATTACAGCAAACAATCGCCCTCTGAATATCATCGATGACTGGGAACTTCGCGGATTGTTGATGGCAGGCCGACCAAACGCCATCCTTCCATCACCTGATACCATTTCACGAGATATCAATGCAGCGTTTGAGAGGTGTCAGGATCGCATAGCAAAGCTACTTCAGGTAAGTGTCCTTAGCAATTGCTTTCGTAACTAATTGTATTTTACTAGGAATATAATGGCCATCTCCATTTCACCACAGATGCCTGGACGTCCCCAAATCACCGCGCTTTCATTGCGTGGACTGTTCATCTCTCACATGATGGGGAGATGTTATCATTCTTGCTTGATATCAATGAGCTCTCAGAGGTGCATCATTTTGACGCTTTATCAGTTGCTGCTAACACTTATTACAGTCACACACGGGCGTTGCAATGGCCAAGGCCTTTCAGGCCATGCTCGAGCGCTATGAACTTTCTGAGAAGGTTCTAGGGATTAATGCCGACAATGCGTCAGCTAATGACACGCAAATGCTAGAACTCAACGTCCTCGATAACTCATTCAAGGAGGCATACCGAGCTCGGTGTTTCAACCACACCCTGCAGCTCTCAGTGAAGACACTGCTTAAGCCCTTCAACACGGCGCTTTCTGGAAAGGGGGCACACAATGACAACATATCAGATGATGAAGGTGATGACCAGCCGGTTCAGGAGGTCGATGATGAATGTGAAGTGACCGAGGAGCAATGCGAAGTGACTGAGGAAGATGGCAGCGTAGGCGATGAGGATGACGGTATCAATGAGCTGGAAAGGCTGGATGAGGGAGAGTGGAGAAAAATCCTCGATAAAACTGCAGCCGTTCGTGCAACGGTTAGCAAGGTACGCAAGCAGAACTTTTGCCTTGTTAATTATTAACATATCTACAGGTCCGATGACTCACTTTCGTGGTCATCCACTCAATGACACTCACTTTGCCCACCTGGCGTTGGATCTGTGCAGCGCTCAGCCTCAAAGTGCGGCTTATCCCGCGCGATGCATCAGTTAGATGCAAAAAAACTTGTGGTCTTTTTGCCACTTTTGGGGCTTGTCAGCCTGTCACACAAGTTGGCAAGCACTGACAAGTCACAAGCATGACAAGTGTGCAAGATTAAGGATAGGTATGGGTGACACCATGGTAAAATTTGTCACACTGTGACCTGAGGCAGGTAGTACCCATATTAAACCATAATTCAGTGTTGAATGGGTTACAATTTCTATGTTTATTATCAAGTTCTAACATATGTACAAAAAATCGTAGCTACAAAATTAAGTAATAAAAAAGAAACCTAGCCACTGCCATTGTTTCTGCGTTGCCGCCGCCCCTGCTGTTGCACTGCCACCCCCCCTGCAGTTACACCACCACCGCCTCCGCTGCTGGTGCCCCCGCCGCCACTGCACCGCTGCCCCTGCCATGGCTGCTGGTACCATCACCACCCCTGTCACCGCTGGTGCCGTCGTCGTCGTCACTGCCGGTGCTGTCGCCGTCGCCACTGGTGCCGTCGTCATCGTCGCTGCCGGTGCCGTTGCCGTCGCCACTGGTGCCATCGTCATTGTCGCCGGTGCCGTTGCCGTCGCCTCTGGTGCCGTCGTCGTCGTCACTGCCAGTGCCGTCGCCGTTGCCACTGGGGCTGCCATCATCACTACTGAGGCCACTGTCATCGCCGCTGGGGCTCATCGTTGCCGCTGGGACTGCCGCTGGGACCACCCTCATCGCTGCTGGGACCATCATCGTCGTCGCTGCTGGGACCACCGTCATTGCTGCTGGGACGCTGCCGCCGCTGGGATCGCCGCCGTCGCTGCTGAGACCGTCATCGTTGCCGCTGGGGCCGCCATCGTCGCCGCTTGTGCCACCGCCGCCGCATCCCCACTCCTGCTGCCTCTACTGCTGTGAGAGCGCGGTGTCCACAGTAACGAAGGCAAGGGCCGGTCAATGACCTATGGAATAACGGTGTGGGGAGGTTAATAAAAAAGAAAAAGAAAAAGATCTTTCCTGCATGCCAACTGCCGCCGCCACTGCTAGTGCCACCGCCGCCGTTGATAGTGCCGCCACTGCACCCCTCCTGTCACGCTGTCCCTAGTGCTGTGAGAGCACGGCATTCACAGTGATGAAAGCGAGGGCCAGTCAATGACCTACAGAATAGTGGGGTGGGGAGGTTAATAAAACAGAAAAAAAAAAGACCTTTTCTTGTATGAAGTGCAGGCCTGCACCGATGCTAACAAAATACTGAGGCGGGTAGCGCGAGGGCACCGTCAAAGGGCCATGCGAGTCCCCACAGTGTCATGGGCCTGCACTGGCTGTGGGCGTGTCTTTGAAAGACTAGGGTTGTCATGTTGTAAGGGCCGTGGACATCACTCCTGAGGCAACCGTTAGCGTGTCCTTGGGGGTTCGTACAAGTCAAGAGTTTCACCTAGAAAGGAGATTCTGGCGTCCTTGCTAGGTTGTCTCCCTGTGAGTAGTGCAACGTTAGGTTGACTTAGAAGAAAAGAAAGTCAATGCCAGGAGTGCTACGTGACCTGTAACATGTGACAGGTGATGGGCAAGTTGAACTTTTCTTCGAATTCACTCACCGGCGCATCACTAATGTTATGCTGTTTTTAGGTATTGAAATGTAGCCATTGTCATGGCCATGAACATATGAGTCACCAGTGGAGCATTCTAGATGGTCACCCAGCCGGTAAGTACTCCCCTCAGTCGTGTTTAAATATCTCTCGCCACTTGACGCTGACAGCTTCCCACCCCCCTTGTTATTCGACGCCAAGGACCTCACCTGACCCCTTCATTCGCCCCAACCACGAGCGAGGGCAGCCCACTGCCATCTTCCCAAGTATTTGCCAGTTCATATGTACATCTCTTATTTTCTTTTTAATCATACAATTAAACAGGGAGGAACTGTCCTTGTCTTTAGTTCTGCATGCGGACAACGCCCACTTCTCACCCCCACGCATTGGTAGCGACAGCAATGGCGGTTGCGGGCAGCGATGGCAGCGGCAGCGACAGTAATGGCGGCGGCGGGCGGCAATGGCAACGGCGGGCAGCAACAGCAACGGCGACAGTGGCAGCGACGGCGGGCAGCGACAGCGACGGCAACAGTGGCGGCGATGGCAGGCAGCGATGGCAACGGCGACAGTGGTGGCAACAGTGGCATCGGTGGACGGTGGCGGCGGCAAGGGCGCGACAGCGGTGGCAGTGGGAATGCGACGGTGGCGGCAGCAACGGCGCGATGGTGGTGGCAGTGGGGGTGTGACAGTGGCGACGGTGGGG
>QLOZ01003205.1:0-17607 GCA_003314065.1 Lactarius sp. MG50 | reverse complement strand
ATGTTACGATCACGCTGCCTCTGTGCACTGAACTAGCCCTTGCGCAGTCTCTGGGACTCGCAACAAGGTACCTGACAAGACAAGGATGGAATTGGGACCTCCCTGGAGGCCCTACGACGCTATGAGATTGAATTACTATACAGCAAGAGAACTGACACTGAACTGGACTAATTAGGAAGGAGCTCCTAGCCTCATGCTATGAGCGCATGGTTGTGGCAGAAGCATGGCACTGCAGGTGCATGCGTGTCTCACATCACTTCGGCACATCACCGCACGCTGAAGGCGTGTTCCCTAGGTCCTAGGGCATGGTGCAGACGTGTTCCGGCGTGTATGGAAGCCGCGCGTCACTACGATAACGGTTTCTTAGATGATTGGACACTTGAACTGACCCTTGACCTCATACCCTACGCGCGTCCATCAGATTGAACTAGAACGCTGCCGCGCCCTTACGGCGTGTGCTCTGGACCTCTATGACGACATGGGCCCTATGCCCTGACACTTACGCGTCCCTCTTGATAGGGGCTTGACCGGTTTACTATAAGTAGTACGCATCTTGGACATGTAGAACTTAGACTCGACCTCTTGGCTTTCAGCCTACGATACTTCTGATCAGCCTACGAATACCAGACCCCTTGGAATCACTGCAGAGTGACCCTTGGTTAGAACGAACCAGAACAGACCCCAAAGGACCACCAGTACACTCCGCTTCTTGCTCTACCCCCTTGTTTCTCCTCCCTTGTATTCAGGGAACCCTTTGGCCCCTCACACCTTTGCGCTTGAGTCACCAAGTGCACCAGAAAGCTTCATACTTGTGCTATAACAAGAGAGAACACTTGTGCACCTAGTCACTTGTGCACCACGGAAGGCCTACGTATTGAGCCTTAGCAATCAATAGGAGAACACCAGTTGGCCTACGTCTTGAGCCATAGCAATCAAGAGGAGACACCACAGAAGGCCTACGTATTGAGCCTAAGCAATCAATAGGAGAACTACAGTATAATGTCCACAGTACCCGCGGTACTACCCCACGAAGCAGGACTTGGGCTGAACCAAGTCACAGACAGCATGCCGCTAAGAACGCCCAAGGCTGAGCGTAACAATCTACTTAGTGGCCAATATATTGGACATTAATTGACCCCACAGTCGACTATAAGCAGACTCTGCTTATCTGTTCTTGCCCGTCGTGATAAAAGCTCTAGAAACACCCTATCCCTCTCGTTCTAGTCCGACACGATAAGTAGCTGCTTCCTGGCATTCGGGGGCTTCGTGTTTTCTCTCGCCACCTTTCCGTACGTTGGTCACGTCCAAGAGCGTTGCGGCGAACCAACCATGCCATCTAAGCAATGACGGCTGCTGCTTGGAATTATGTGCCTTCAGCTCCCTCGCAATCGCCCTCAGGAGCTTGTCATCTTTCCTGAGCTTGTCAAGAAGGTACAGAAGAACACTCCTGCATGACCATCGGTCAGTCTTTATCAGACTGTACGTCGACGGCTTCTTCTCGACCTTGGGCACCATCCATTGCTTCGTCCCGCATTAGGCATCGGCCTCCTTGTCCTCGTCATTTACTTGCATAGCGATATCAAAGTCAATGATTTTTAAGCACAATTCCTGGTCGACAAGAAGGTTGTCGGGCTTGACGTCCCTGTGAGAGCTTGTGAAGATACGCGAGGCCCTTGATGAGGCCCAAGCAGACTTGAGCGACTTCATTGTAAAGTTGGTTACGACGTCCATTTTTAGATAGAATGACCCATGGCCCAGATGTGTGGAACGAATCAAGCAATAAGATCACGTGCTCGGGCTTCAGCCGCATTAAGTTATATCCGTAATGTACTCGGCATTTTCCGGCCGTTTATGGGAGACCGTGGGAAAAGGGGGAAAATGCATCAAATCAAATTTTGTTGTTGGACATTACGCCTACTGTAATACTTTGAAGCAATGCTTTGACGTTATCGAAAACCTGAAAACCCTCGTCCTCCCAAAGATCTCCAACGAAGTCATTCTAACCCCTGGACTCCACACTCCCTTCAACATGTTCCTGGGTTTCCATCTCCAGTTCTGAGGTTGTGCTTGGTTCTATATAGTGGTCCTGCCCGTATTCGAGACCGGCGCCAAGGCCGCACAAGTCGAGGGGATAAGTACACACTCACTAACTGGCAGAGGACGGGCGGTGCGTACTACGTAGTATGTGACTTTGAATGTGGATGAGAATGCCCCCGGAACCCTATAGACTATTCACCCGCTCCGAGTCTGCCACCTGTCCCCACAATCTCAGCACTCACGCGTCCAGCACCACTAATACTGGGTGCGACAAGCGACCCCAACGCCCATCAATTAGTTTCTCTTTCAATAAAATCGCAGCCGTCGCAGCAATCCCAAACCCCCATGGTCGTCCCGCCGCCTCACTCCTCTGCATCTGCACTAGCGCAAGCTCCTTTTTATGCACATATCTGAGTCCTCATGACCTCGCAGTCCGCGTCTGCCTCCTCCCCCACTTCCTCGTTCACCCTCTTAAGGGATCGGGCTGCGCTCGAGTCGATGGCTCATAGTGTTCATGGCCTGGCCACCTTGAAGCATTGACCGCTTTGGGGAGATTCATGCGGCCAAGGTTGCCCTTCATAGGAGCAGCAGTGCAGATGCTGACAATGATCGCGGTGAGGTCGTGCTGCATGACTTTTCGTCTCTGCTTGCTGACGTATGGGCGGATTTAGAGTTCGTCAGCTGGCACTAGTATGCCACCGCTATCGCTGGCAGGATGAAAAAGTGTTTTCTTGATGTTCATAATATATATGGAAATCACTAGTTGACCCCGAGATGCATACACGCAGCTCCGTCGCTCTGCATACGAGCTTGGCGCTCCACCTCACCAGATGACTCTCCGCTCTTCATTACTACCCCTCCCAAGTCAAATGAATGGGCATAACCGTGAAGTTACTGTGCTAGAGAATGGCATGAATGTCGAACATGTCGACGTTCGTAGGGAAGAGCGCGAACAACGCGAACAACGCCGCCGTGAGGAAAACGTGCACGTGCCCGCAAATCATCCCGTGGTTCGGCCATCGACATTGCTTTGATGTATTCAAGCATGAGCCCCATACCACATACGGACAGTCCTCTTCTCCCATCCCATTCCTCGACCTCCCGTCCTATAAGTGTCTTGACTTCCCCGGTGGAGACTTTTCCCCGAGGTACGCTATCGAACACATCTGTTGAAGCCCTCAGCATGGTTTCTGCCGGTGCATCACCAACCCGGCGGACGCGCTTCTTCGGCATGCGGAATCTTTCCACAGGATTCCGGACCTCGGATAGCTTGGCGCCTTCTGGATTCAGCGGAAGTATGGTGGACATGCAGTGCGTTCTTTCATGACTCTATTACGCTTCCCACTAAGTGGCTTCCCTTTCAGCGTTGCTTTGCAACATGGCGGCGAACCGCTGACGCATTCTCCGGTTGAGTCGGGTAACAGATATCAAACTATGAGTAGTTGGCAAGATAGCTCGGTGTTACTTCCTCGACGTGGAGTTGAGCAAAAGCCCAAGGGCAAGTCAAAGAAGAAGAGTCTAGCTAAGATATGGCGGTTGGTCACGCGGACGTCGAGGCATGGCGCTGACACCCCTCCTCCCTCCGCTTCCCAATCACGCTCGGTCGACCGCACGCACGACGACGATTATCCTCTCACGCCGCCGCCGCCATTATCTTATTTGGTTAGTCGTGGCATGGGCAATAACGGAGCCCTTCGGCACGTCTCTATGCCTTCCCTTCCATCAACCTCTTCTCCTTATCTTCCGCCGGCATGTCTCCGCCTACCCCACCATCCAGCTTACTACCGTCTCCGACTTCATCTCGGCCAGTAGTAGCCCTCCCGGAGCCTCCTGAGAGTCAAAAGGCGCCGCTGGTTGATAGTGACGGAGAACAATTGTCACCTGTACCACAGGAAGAGCGTTTACAAGCTCAGACGCCTCAGCGGGGTGTGTACCCAATAATGTCTGAACCCGATTTGCGCAGTCGTGTGTCTCAAGTCCTGAACATCCCTGTACCGACAGTCCCACGGATCCCAACATCAGCATCCCAAACGAACCCCCCACCGTCAACTGGGTGGCGAGACAAGGTGCTTCCACCACTTCCTAGCGAATCTCAACCGCGCCCACCAACCCACGCACAGGCGGAAGCTCGACCCCGCCATTATTTTCCTATGACGTGCGTGAAGTCGACAGTGGGCAGGTGCTCACCGCGCCTCAGGCGCCATTTGCTAGCGCGGAAAGGAGGCGGCAGTCGTTCAATGGACTCAGCAACCCACCTTCGGGCCTTGTTGTACAGACTATGCCCGCATCGCGATTTGGTTTTTACCCCGAAAAATATGGCGAGTTCGGTGCTTCGCACAGTGCGCTCTCATCATCCCTTCCGATGCGGCAACCTCCAAAGCGCAAGAGCAGGTTTAGCTTGGCATCATTGCTCGGGCGGAAGCCTTCTGCTCCAATACAAGACTCAGAACCAGTCGAGTTCCCGTTAGGGAGGTCGTCAGGGTCGGAGGCCAGGCATGAAGCGGAGATGGGGATGCATTACGGGAACCTAATGGCAAATGCAGAAGCGGGACAAGGCCATATATTTCCGCGGATGACGATGTCTCTCACAACACGCAAAAACATTGAAGTGCTCGTCATTGACTTGTATTTGTTTGGATGCACCAGCTTGGCTTGCCTCCCTTCTCCCATCATTATTGCTTTCCAATGTCGTGGTTACCTTTGGTCTCGGAATTCCCTGCCTTTCGCTCTCTTTATACATTTTCTCACGCATCATCATTACTTTTCTACACCTTCACGGACACTGCCTCTGAACTACTCTCACACTCCCTCACTCCGGTTTTTCATTATGTCCATACTTCAGAAAATATTTGTACTGTATGCCTTGACATTGCATAATCAACAGAGATAGTCGTACTATCCTATCGCGGTCATGTGACCGGATGATTCGTCTCGTCTCGTCGGTTAACTCTCTGCGCCTGATATTTCACAACAAGGTGTACCACGCAGGGCGTTAACAAACGACTGATTTACTGTCATGGTGAGATCCCGCGTTATGTGCGCATATATCTAGCACGATCTTCCCCATTCCCTCCACAAGCCACCCCGCGGTCTTTCAGCCGAAGAGAAGAGAGTTAAATTACTGGAGATATTTCATGAGACAATAAGCGTGGCTCTATATCGCCTTTCATCCCATGGCTTGACCACAGTGCAGAAAGATTTCTTTCAGGCGAGTTTCAAAATCCTTGGACCAGTCGCACGTGGCTGTCTTGAACGATAATTTAGCTGAAGGAGCTGGAGAAGCTCGGCCCCAAATTGAAAGGAATCGGTGATTCTCCAGGATTTTTCCCGTGGATCCCATCGCGTCATCTCACGCTGCGAGTGCGATCCAGTCTCGCAATCCATCAAGGAGGTCCTGCGATCGCTCGTGGACGACAACCTCGTCCAGTCGGACAAGATTGGCTCGTCGAACTGTACGTCGCGTTTCATCAGGGCCGCGCGTCTGCCGTCCTGCTCAGACTGGGTGGTCGTGTATAACTCCCTTTCCATATATATGTTGCAGTCTTCTGGAGCTTCCCGTCTCAGAGGGGCGCGATCGTCAGTCCGATAAATCCCTGACCCCTCCGTGGCTTGCCTCACCGATTGCGCTACACATGTTATATGATATACACAACAGATGCAAAACCGTCTCGACGCTGCGCGAGAAGCACGAGTCGCAGGCGAGAAACAATTGGCAGAGCTGCAAACGGTCATTGCGGCTGAGCGGGCGGCCCGTCCAGAGAGCGTGAGTTTTTAGCGTTCTTTTCCCTTTTGCTTTTCTTCTCACTCTTCTTACCGATGCAGGATCAACGCGCTACGGCGTTAGCTCGGCTCGCCACAGCAAAGAAAACGCTAACTGAGCTACAGGCGGAGCTCGAAGCGTACGGCGCGTGCGACCCCGTCAAGGTTGAAGAAAAGCGTAGGGCCGTAATGCTCGCGCGAGAAGCAGCGCTACGTCACACAGGTCAAGTATAAACTCGCCCCTCGGTCTACACTTATTTTTATTTTTAAACTGCTGCGGCATCGTCATACGAGAGAAAGCTGACTGATTGACTCCCCGATGCAGACAATTACGCGATTCTGATGACCTACTTCACTCGGCAGCATAATGTCGAGCCGCAGGACATTCGTGCTTATCTTGGGGTTGGGGTTGACTATGAAGAACTGTGTTGAGAAAATAAACGTGCGACTATTCTCATTTTTCATGGACTGTCGATGTGGAGTGTACTGTACTGTACTGTACATACGAGTCTTCTGCAGGCCCGCCTGCCTTGTACAGTCCAAGGAAAAATAAAATATAGAGCATCGTTCATTACAAGGGTCCGCTGCGCAATTGCCCTTTTGTCCTTGATCGAATTCACTTGCCATCTTCACTCGCGTCCATATCGTCCAATTCCACCATAGAACCGAACGCGAGATGAACGCTAGTACTTTGTGGTCCCGTCTTGTCTATTGTGGTCTGGTTGGGCGACAAAGGCATCGGTTCAGGAACGAAGGCTATGGGTTCCACGTGGGGACGTTGTTCACTGCTGGTGTTTACAACGTAGCTGAACGTGTGGGACGATGTATCGTTGGCGTCCCGGCGCCGCACGAGTAAGAGAACGGCGATGGGATACATTCCCTAGCGTCAGACCATGAAATCAGTGCCAGTCGTGGTCGATTCTGGACGTTTTACGCACTGCAAGTTGGACGGCCACGGGCTGGAATACACCAGCGGCGGTCCTGCCCCTGGGCAGATGGATAAAATGAGAGACCAAGCTGAAGACCTGATGAAGAAAAAAAATGAGCGCTCCTGAGGCCCACACTTGTGTACTACCAAGGCTCAAACTTACACCAATCACAATGTACAGCATACCGGACTCAATCAAGAGAGACAGTATTCTGCTTGCCCGAGAGGTCTTGTGGCCGAAGACCTCGGACAACGACTTGCGGTGTGTCCTAGGACACACACGCGTGTCATAATGAGTGCAATCAACAATTTTAAGAGCGCAGACGCACCAAGCCTTGTATGCTATGATGGAAGTCGCCAGGACGTTGGTCAACAAGGAGAGGCCAAGATTGCCCACATGCGCGACGTTAATGATGTGGGCAAATTTTCGATGGGCCTTGTGACCGCCTGGGACAATACACAAGGCAGCCCTCACTCCCACAGCGGTCGCGTAAAACACTGGACATTTCAAGACGGACGAGTGACAGATGAGACGAAACCGGGCATAGCCTGAGAGAGCAAGAAAGGAAAAGGGCGCACAGAAATTGATTATGAGGGTGACGACTGGTATCATCAGAACCGCCCTACTCTGATCGGCACAGAGGACCCATGTTCGCCAGACAACGACACCGTCGGTGATGATGTACTGATCCAAACACGAGCAGGTCAATGGGGGAACACTCACGGAGATGAGGGATGTATACTGACATTGATGAAGAGGACAGTTATAAATATCGATAGCCAAGTTGGCGGATTGTGCGTAGAAGGGTCAAGTGTGCTAAACCAGGCTGCGATCATCCGAAACGTGAGGACTACGGATGAAATCCAATACATGGTCGACAGCGCGAACATGAACCACATCACAGCGAAAACGATTCTATGCGTTTGAGCTTCGAGTCCCTCCCCCCTGTTCCATCACAGATATTTTGAGAGAGGCTCCTGGAGAGTTCGATGAGAGGTCCTTACGTCATGACATATGTCAAGATGGAAATGAGAGACAGGTATATCCCTGGGAACATGCAGGGGAATGTCAGTAGCCTGTATATGGCAAAGGTGATAACGCTGACCGTAGACGAGTGTTTGGCCTAGCACGACTATGACAAGGTATAACAAGTTTGTCTCATGTTTGTTGAACGACACCATAGTCTACGACTGGCGTAGACAAAGGAATGAGGGGCTTTCACAACGAAGAGCGGGCGAGCACCGAGGTTACTGACTGTTTGATATCTGCTATGACATGGCAGAGACGGCCTATAAATGTCGCTATGCGGTAAACGTTTAGGTCTGATGGGTAGTCGAGGAGGGCCGTTCCCGATGCAACGAACTTGAATGAACGTACTGTATGTTGCCATTGGTGCACTATTGTTGGCCTCGATACTGTCACGGAAACATTTGCACCCGTGATTGATACTACAGTAGTAGGGATCGACGTCTACTAGTATCCCCTGGAAGTGGTTCTACTAGTACTACTTATGGTGTTAAGTAACACAGTATACCTTGCCTATTTCAATTGGACCTGTTTTTCCAATGGTCCCGAATTCCCCACCCCACAACTACCGCCGAGTATGATGGATAGTCAGTCAACTTTGGTCGTACTTGATCCTACAGCAGCTTTCAAAATCGTAGGCCCTTGATATTATGATCATACTTGCGGACCTCCAAGATTTGACAGCGGGGATCATAGTTAAGTCAAATTGAAATTATTCGGATATTAGTTATCTTGCAATATTTGGGGTTATAAAATAGCTATCCCCTGCCTGCCAGCGTCTCTCCCTGCAAGTTCTGAGTTATCATGATAGTTATCCTATTTGCCGCCTCCCAACTCCGCATCCGAGTCTTTCCCCCCCCCTGTTCCATCACAGATCTTTTGAGAGAGGCTCCTGGAGAGTTCGATGAGAGGTCCTTACGTCGTGACATATGTCAAGATGGAGATGAGAGACAAGTATATCCCTGGGAATATACAGGGGAATGTCAGCAGCCAATATGTGGCAAAGGTGATAACACTGACCGTAGACGAGTGTTTGGCCTAGTATGATTATGACCTGGTATAACAGGATTGTCTCACGTTTGTTAAACGACACCATAGTCTACGACTGGCGCAGACAAAGGAATGCAGTGAGAGGTTTTCACAACGAAGAGCGGGCGAGCACCGAGGTTACTGACTGTTTGATATCTGCATAACATGGCAGAGACGGCCTATAAATGTCGCTATGCGGTAAATATTTGGGTCTGAAGGGTAGTCGAGGGGCCGTTCCCGATGCAACGAATGAATGTACTGCCATCGGTGCACTATTCAAGTTGTTGGCCTCGATAGTAACTGTCACTGGCACAGCAAATTTGGCGCCCGACCTGATTGATCCCAGTCGAGTCGGGATCGACGGCAATCCCCTAGAAATGGTTCTACTGGTTACTGGTACTAAGTGACACCGGATATCTTGCCTATTTGTCCCAATGGTCCCACCCCACAACTACCGCCGAGTATGATGGATAATCAATTTTGATACTACTTGATCCTAGTACAAGGCTTCGAAATCGAGAGACCATGCCGGAGTTCATTAAGCGTTCGCTGCGTTCCTGCATTTTCCCAGGTTCTTGTGCATCTTGCAGGCCAAAGACCCCCATCCTTTTGGTGATTAGCCCGGTTCTTCTCAATTGGTAATGTTGATTATTGACTTGTACATTAGGTTGGAGTTTTTGATTTTTTCAAGGTGAAATACCGCATACACCCCATTCAAAACTTGAACGCCAAATCACACGGGCAAGATACGGGTACAAAGGCAACTTACAGTCCTTAGATGCCAGTGATCGCACTCGTGTCTCGTTCGTCGACGCCCATCACGTATCCGTTGGAGAGAGGGGTCGCGCCCCCCAACCAAGGTTACTCGCACATGATCCTATATGTACTACTTGTCCCGTGACTGCCTCATCATGTGATCTCTCTCCCCCTTTTGCACTAATTCCACCGTCCAGAGAGCGTGAGTTTTTAGCGTTCTTACAACTCTTCCCCCCTTTTTGCTTTCGCTAACTGAGCAGGCGGAACTCGAAGCGTACGGCGCGCCATGCGACCCCGTCAAGGTTGAGGAGAAGCGTAGAGCCGTAATGCCCGCACAAGAAGCAGCGCTACGTCACACAGGTCAAGTATAAACTCGCCCTCGGTCTACCCTTGTTTTTATTTTATTTTAAAACTGCTGCGGCATCGTCATACGAGAAAGCTGACTGATTGACTCGCCAATGCAGACAATTACGCAATTCTGATGACCTACTTCACTCGGCAGCATAATGTCGAGCCGCAGGACATCATTGGGAGACTTGACCGACGTGCGCCAAGTCGTGAGTCCCAAACTTATTGCTCCTGCCAGTGTTATGTTTAACCGAAGCCGGGTTCAGCCAGCCCAGTGAGCGATGTAAGTGAGCCAAGCCGTACGCTCGAAACGAGCCGCTTCGGAGCGCCCGTAACACCAATCCGAGGCGTCCTTCCGTTCCGCGGCTTGCCTCCTAACTTCACCGACGCGATCCAAAGCCCCCTCGTCCAAGAGCCGTGTAACAAAAAGTCGAACAAAGATTATGCCCGTACGCCCACATTTTTCCTTCCCCATTGATTCTGTTACATAGTTACTTGAATGTCGCCGCCTCACCGCTTCTCATACAGGCATCGCCGTCCTTCAGATACGTCCTAGCCCACTCTCTTTGACTCGGCCGACGTCGTTATTTTCGCCACGTCACTGCTTTTCCCTGTCGGCCTACTTCGTCCCCCACGCTACCAATCAGACTTCCCTCTTTTTCCTATATCAAAAGCCGAATCGCGGCCAAGCATTGGCGCGCGCATATGCACATAAGTACGATGGAAGCCCTGATAAAAGGGCAGTTCAGTTTGATCGACTCGCCTTCTGTCCTCGAAACGTCTCTGTGCGATCTCCCATTCTCCCCTCCCTTGGTTTCAACCTCTTGGATTCTAGACGCATCAACCCAGGGACCCATGCCGTCGCGTGCTCTCGATCGAACGGCTTGATTTACCTTCGCTTTCTCCCGGCCCTCCTCTCTCTCTCTCTCTCTCCGCTTTGGCCCCAGGCCTCAGCCGTCGCCTTCGCCACGTCTCTGCCATCGGGGAGCTCTTTTACGTCTCGGCCTGCTCATCCTGTCCGTCTCGGTCCGGCTAGGACACCTCTGTTTTTATCTCATTAAACTCACGCGTGCGTTCGTCATGCGCACTTCAGCGAATAGTGACTCTTGATATATGTGCCGAGTTTATTTTATTTTATTCTAGTCGCCATATCGATCGAACGATGATTAGAAAGTGTTGTACCACAAATGCCTTTTCGTGTTGAAGCGCGCGGATGACTCTGCACCAGGATAGAGCTGCAATCTAGGGCTTGTATTTGTATGTATGTAGGCGTCGGTACTACTGCATCACCTGTCGCTCCCGTGTCTCCGGTTCGTCGTGGTGATTGACCAGCACTGGTCCAAAGAGGCGAAGAAGCATGATTTAGTAAGGGATTTGTGAAGAGGAGATAGCATCGCCGCCTGGAGGGAGGCCTGCATGAAATTCGCCGCAACATCGAGAGCAGCTTGCGCTTCTGTGGGGATCGGCGAAGGGACCGGGATGCCAACAGAGTCCTGGGCAGGAAGGCGGCCATCGGGAATATGTATAGCGTCCAGGAGGTCTGGCTGTAGCTGCGGTGCGTGGGGCTGCCTGTGCGTCCGGGGCATTGTGTGCTGTCGAGGTGGATGGTGGCGGCGCGGTGGAGAGAGTTGAAGTGAGTGGAGCGCGTACCACAAACTGGGGCGGCAGGGCTCCGCCGGCATGGGAGTCTGGCTGCAGCTGCGGCGCGTGGGGCTGGCCATGCGGCCCCGTGGCACAGCACGACAATGACAACGACGAGGTGTCGTGTGCTGTCGAGGTGGGCGGCAGCAGCACGACGGATAGAGTTGGAGTGAGCGGGGCACGTACCACGAACCGGGGCAGCGGGGCTTTGTCGTCCCGGGGGTCTGGCTGCAGCTGCAGCGCGTGGGGCTGCCCGTGCGGCCCGCACAGGACAAGGAGGACAAGGAGGCATCGTGAAGATGTCGCTTGCGCAAGGACGCCAGTAACGAGGCGATGCACTACGAGCACAGATTACCACCAAATTTGCAGCATCGGTGACACGCGCGCATGGGCGTGCTTAGAGAGCTAGACTTCCCGTGTGATGGAGGCTGCGTTGAGGCGTGCGGAGGCGGACCAGATGTTGGAGACAGGAAGGTACGGCCAAGGTCTTCGAGCGCGGGGAAGCGCAGCTCCATCAAACCACCCCCTCGAGCCATCTCCTTGCCCAGCCCATCGTGATCCCACGCGCGCCGACGTACCTTGCGCCTAGCAAGTTCCATCGCGAACCCGGTATCCGCACATGTCCATTAGCGATCTATTCAAACTATACAGCCCTTCGCGCGCGCACCTGAGACACTCACCAGGCTTCCACGAAGAGAACAAAGTGTCTGTCGGGCATAAGTGGGTCAAAGCAAAACTGGAAGGCGGGCTGCATTCTCTCCCTCTCGTCTGCGATTCGAGCTCCAGCTCACGATAGGCTGCGCGTGCCCCCGGCATTACCATAAGGTGGCAGGCCCCGCGCAGACAGTCCCACCCCGTAGGAGGTAGATGCGGAAACATTACGCAAGCATTATAGCCGCCTGGAGTCTGGGTCCCACTGTATTCGCGAACGCGTTGAATTTTGAAAAGGCGACTTTTGGGATGGGTGAAAACCTGCGAAGATGAGAGCATGATGTCTGCACGGAATGGTGGGGACTCGGACGAATTCCGGCGGGTGATAGCGAGTGAGACAGACTTGGACCCTGCTGACTGGCGCTGCCAGCGCAAACGTCACGTTGATGCGTTGGAAAGTGTCGAGTGAGATTGCACGCACCATGATTGTGATCTTACTTTTGTCTCCTCCAAACTGGGCAATGTTATCTTGCACCCAGGTGAGGGCCAGCTCCTGATCGAGGAAGCCAAGGTTGTTACCCGAGGCAGGATGGATTTAGCGTGGTAAAGGTATGGTAGCCGTCAGCAAGGAGGCACAGGCGAAGGTCTCACGTTGATGCTGGTGATTTGGAGACAGGCAGTTCGCTTGCTTTGAATTTCTCGCAGGGATGAGAGGTTCTGACCCGGAGGAGATAGGCTGGCGACTTTGTGGGGAATGGGGAAGGCGATGCAAGCAGATATGATTGGCTCGGATCAGTGTTGCGGGCGCTCCAGTGCTCGTTCCCGGGCCAAGCAGAACAGGCGTGCCCAACTTCCTACGAAAAGCCCGGGCTCGGCTGCCTGGGCTTTGGGCCCAGCCTTGCCGGAAACCACTACCAACAACGCTACGTCCTACTAATATCACTTCAAGTTCCCATGTTTTGTTTTCCAACCCAAAAGTAGATTGGTGTTCTGACAGCATTGAAGTGCAGTTGTTCATAAAAGAGCGGCACCAGACATGATTGATGTTGAGCAAACGGCAATGGAAATCCCTCATTTGGGTATATTGGAATGGTAAGTAGGCTTATGTCTGGTTCATGGTCAATGACGTTGACTTTCACAGGCGCGCAACGCGGCACAGTATGACACAGAGTTACTGCCTTTGTCAGAACTTAGGGCGCGGCCGATTTTTTTTTCAAAATTTGCCGGTTTTTTTGCTTGTGTAGTAATTTGCTTGTAGCTCACTCAGCTCTCATGGTATTGACATAATTTATACATATTCTTGACTGCCTTGATGTGTTGCATGTTTCCATATGCTCAAATATGGGAAAATTTGCTGAAATAGATTTGACATTTTTTTGAAATGAACCTGCCACAACCAAACAAGCCTGAACCGTCACATTCCACATCTTCTACACCTACATAATGCCCAGGAAGTCACAATAGGCCATTCGTCCCACTTTTGAAGACATTACTTGGCAGACCTCAAGCAGCGGGTCATTCACTAGGCTTACATGCTTCATAGACCATCGAAGGACATTGTAATGGACCTTGACATGCCACTGCAGGTTGTTCAACATGTTGAGAGGACCTGGAATGAGATTGGGGAGGTTTGCCAAGATAGATGGCATCAGGGTAGAGTGCTGCTGTTGTCAGTGCCCAAAACTCAGGTGCGCTGATACAAATATTACTGTCATGATTCATGCGTTGATTCTGCAAATCCTATAGTTCATGCTGGCATTACTACTGGAACACACTCCAGCCATCTATCTAGATGAGATCCAGGAGAGTCTGCAGCATGAGGATCCACAGCCATCTCATCCATCAGGTAAACATGATTTTTCTTAAACTGTCTTAAACTGTCTTAAATTGGAAAATAAGACACTTTAAGCCAAATTTCACTAAGCCGAACGTTGCTTAAATCAGGAGATCCATTCTTTTAAATAAGCACAATTTTCTTAATAAATGCTTAAATAAGCACAATTTCCTTAATAAACGGCTTAAATAAGTACAATGTCCTTAGTAAACTGCTTAAATAGGTATGAATAAATGCTTAGTTCCACTGAATTCCAGGACACAACAGGGCACTGGCCACACACACACACAATTTTCACATGCACAAAATTCAATTATATTGTAGAACAGCATACATAACAAGAAGTATGATAGTATAGTTGGCACAGCGGCGGCGGCTGCCACGGTGATGACGGTGCAGCTGCGGGTACGCCCACGGTATTGACACAGCTGCAAAAAATATGTCGATGCAGCGTTGGCGATGGCGATGCGGCGGAGAGGATGACGGTGCGGCGGAGGCGGTGATGGTGCAGCAGAGGTGGCGGCAGTGCGGCGGAGAGGATGATGGTGCGGCGGAGGCAGTGACGGTGCAGCGGAGGCAGCGGCGGTGTGGCGGAGACAGTGACGCTGCAGGTGGGACCATGACAGCAATGACGGTATGGCTGCGGGTACGCCTGCAGTGATGGTGCGAATGTGGCGGCAGCGGTGGTGATGGTGCTTGCACAGCTGCAGCGGCGATGGCGAGGCTGGTGTGGCCGTGGCCACGGTGACAGGGCCGGCGCGACCACCACGGCGGTGACGGTGCTGACGTGGCCGCAACGGATGCGACGGGGTCGTACTGGAGGTGGAGGTGGTTGCCATGATTAGTAGGAATGATACGAAAAAAATAAAACATACCTGCCAGCTCGCGCTTGTGAGCGAGAGGGGTGGTGGCGATGAAACGTTATCATAGAAGCGCAAAACCTCCCCCAGCTCGCGTTTGCAGGCGAAGGGGGAGGTGGTGACATGGCGGCGGGGCGTCGCTATGAAGAGGAGAAACCCCCGGCTCGCGCTTGTGGGCGAGAGGGGGAGGCGGTTGCGTGGTGGCGAAATGCCGTCATAATCACCCCAGCCTCACGTTTTGCGAGCGAGGGGGATGTTAGCGACGTGGCGGCAGGGCGCCGTGCACCTGTGAGGAGCTATTGTTAGTTAGGATTGAACCAAATGATATAAACGAAAAATAAAATAAAATAAAAGCCCCCAGCTCGCGCTTGTGAGCGAGAGGGGATGGTGGTGGTGTGGCGGCGGTGTGGCAGCGACGTGGCGGTGGAGAGAAGCCACCCCCAGCCCGCGTTTACAAGCGGGAAGGGGGGATGTTGGCGGCGAGGTGGTGGCGAGGCGTCATCGAAACCACCCCCAGCTCGCATTTGCAGCGAGAGGGGGTGGAGGCCATGAGTTGGCGGCGAGGTGGCGGCAGGTGTTGTCAGAACCACCCCCAGCTCGCGTTTGCGAGCGAGAGGACTGGTGGCGGTGATGTAGGGGCGAGACGTCGTCATGAGAGTGAAACACCCCAGGCTCGCAGGGCGAGCAAGGGGGGTGTTGGTGACATGTACCTGTGAGGGCAATTACTAGTTAACTTAGATACCAAAGAAAATATAAAAAAAAAAACCAAGGAAGAGCGTGCCAAGTGGGCTCACTGGGTTGATTGTTGATGTTGAGTTGAGAGACTTATGTAAGTTGAGTTGACTTGCGCGAGCGGCGAGTAGCGAGGGCTTACAGCGCTTACAAATGATTAGCAAATATTCGACACTCGCACGACTAAGTCATGAGTTCCGCCCTTCCCAATGTGGATGCCATAGGTATGTTTTTTTTTTGTTTTCCATCACTCTGCTGACCACGCAATGGGAACTCTGGGGGCAACGCGCTCACTCTCCTCCCCACGACCAACACTGATGCACTCCTGCCTGTCATGGTGGTAGTGCCGCACCTTGCCAGGACGGGCAGCCTGAGCGCTGGGCCCCCCACCAACATTGACACACCCCCGGAGATCACTGAACCACACGACAATGATGGCGACGACGGAACCTTCATGTGCAGATATAAAGGTGAGGTTTCATCTTCTCTTCAGCCTATATTTTCCTCACCTTCCCAACAAAAGCCCAGTAGCACATCGGCAGCAGCGCAGCAGCAACGACGTCAGGGGCCACATCGGCAGCAACAGCGGGTGCAGCGGCCATGGTGGCAGCACTAGTACCATGGAGGTAACACCAGCACCAGCACCAGCGGCTGCGGCGGCGCAGCGGTGGCACCAACGGCACCGGCAACCGCAGCGGTGGCACCAGCGGCAGCGGCAGCGCAGCGGGCGCAGCAGCAACGGCGTCAGGGGCCACAGCAGCAGCAGCAGCAACAGCGGGCGCAGTGGCCACAGCAGCGGTGGCAGCGTAGCGGGCACAGTAGCAATGTCGCCGGCAGCTACGGCAACAGCATCAGCAGCAGGCACAACGGCCACGGCGGCGGCGGCAGCAATGACAGCAGCAGCAACGGCGTCACCAGCAGCAGCTGGAGCAGTGGACGCGGCAGCAGCGGCAGCACATGTGAGGGCAGGCAAGCGTCGTCGCCCCCTCTTTTTTCAATCAACTTGTATACTAACTCCATAATCCTTTCCCCCCTTAGGATAGCAGCAGCGGTGGCAGTGGTGGCACCACCACCACCAGCGGCCAACGGTGGCGGCGGCGGCAGCGACCAGCAATCTAGTACCGGCCCCATGCTGACACCCCAGGTCCTCTGCCCTCCAGTTGGTGAGTGCCTGTGCTCGCCTGCTCAGTTTCTGCTGACACCCCGTGTCCTCCACTCTCCAGTGTGCTTGTGCTTGTGCTCACTCGCTTGGTTTCACCCCTGTGGACACCTTGCGCCCTCCACCCTCCAGCGTGTGAGTGCCTGCGCTTGCTCGTTTGGTTTCACCCCTGCTGAACCCCATGTCCTCTGCCCTCCGGTGTGTGAGTGCTGTGCTCACTCACTTGGTTTCACCCCTGTGGACACCTCATGTCCTCTGCCCTCCAGTGCGTGAGTGCTGCGCTCACTTGTTCCATTTCACCCCTGCTGACACGCCGTGTCCTCTGCCTTCCAGTGTTTGAGTGCCTGTGCTTACTCGCTTGGTTTCACCCCTGCTGACACCCTGCGTCTTCCACCCTCCAGCATGTGAGTGCCTGTACTCACTTGGATGATGTAGTGGTAATAACCTATGAAATATTGTTCTTAATATGTTTCTTAATGTCCAAATTCTTATGCTTCTTGCTATGTTTCTTAGTTTTAGGGTTTGTCTTAGTTGTCTTAATGTATTTTGTAGTGTCTGAATTCGTCTTAATAAATATTACTGGTGTCTGAATTCTTCTTAATTTGTCTGAATTCGTCTTAACAAATAAGATTTCCTTAGTTTTGCTTTATGCCCAATTTATGTAATATAAACTAAGCACAAAATAAGCCAAAAGTTTGGCTTATTTGTCTTATCTGTCTTGTTTTTGGTTTTAAGAACAATAAGCCACTCAAAGTGCAATTAAGCATTTTCGAGTTTACCTGATGTCTACCATGTCAGCAAAGTCAGACTGGACAACCCTGGATGGTGTGAGACAGGCTGGAAGGA
>QLOZ01003201.1:0-19883 GCA_003314065.1 Lactarius sp. MG50 | reverse complement strand
ATATCTGGGCTATGGACGAAACTTGCCAATCTAACTCTTTGCATGAGACTCGCAACATGAGATATTGGCGACCAGCGGATGGGTTATATGGCCCTTGCGGTTGGGGAGCAAGGATGGCAGCGACGGTATGGTTGCCAAAAATCACTGTTGCTTGATCGAATGGTTTGAGTTTCTCTGCACGACCGATGAACCAAGGAAGTAGTCGAACGTCAATAATGAGCTGATTAAAGAATGCTATGTCAGCCAATCTGAGATGGGGTGCGTCAATCCGGGCCACGAAGTCCTCCAAGTACTCGCTCACGCCTCGAAACTGAAACTCGGCGAGGGCGGGGAGGATAGCACGTGTCAGTGGAGGGGAACGTCGGCTTCTCTGATTGGGACAGGAACTCGGGGATTGGAACTCGATGATAAGGAATTGGAGGTTGATCACTGTGGACAAGCATGTCGCCATCGCTTCGGGTGAAATGTACCCGGTATTTGGTATCCGCTCAAGTCGAACCTCGGTAAGGTCCCCGGCAGACGAAAGAAGTTTGGGTAATGTCGGAAATGGACGAAGTAAGACCCTGACTGATCGCAGAGCTGGTCAACGAGGGAGGAGAGTAAAGCACAGGAATCCTGTTTTCCGGCGTCCTTGAAATCAAAGAAGAAGTAACCCATGTGTGCTAACCCAGCGTTGGCGATGACTTCGATGTTCCGGATGATTGCAGAGCTGATTGATATTCGATGGTATAAGTTACCCTGGTCAAGACGAGATGGGGTGGAATGGGAGGCGTACCTAAGAATACTCTTTCCAGAGCCCGCTATCAAATCGGAGGTCCGTTAGCAAATAGCGAAGGAATGAGAGAGGGTGTACGTAATCCGTGGATCCACAATAGGGACCCGGATTTTTGCCAACCCGCGAACATAGGGCCTTGGGTAAACCATGCTGCAGTGCCCTTGTGGTGGAGATCACATGCGGTGTTATAATTTACGGAAGGATCTGGGGGAGAGAGCCATTGTCTCAGCTTCTGTCGCAAGTCGTTCCCTGTAAGGGTGTTTAAGCCTCGACAACAAATGACGGTGTTGTTACGAGATCACGAACGGTTCTTATCGCCGACGTCGCTTGCTATCTGTTGAAGCGTTGCTTCTGATTTTTCGCCAACTGGACGTCAAGGTGTTAGGATGGTTTCAATGACCAGTTGAACACGATATGCGCACCGTCAAGGACTCTATCCACTTTTTCATGAACGCACTTCACTCTGTAATCGACGCGATGGGTAGCCTTCAGGTCTTGTGCAACCGCCATCCGAACTTCGTCTTGCGTCAGTTTGTCCAGCCGACGCAGTGCGTCCTCAATATCAGTCCTTCCTGCAAGCCTCTTCAGAAACTTTTCTGAAAAGGAGTAAGCCATGCGGGTGGGTCTCCTGCCAGTGGTCAACTCACTCGTTCTGCTCTGCTTGATATCATTCGTCGCGATAGCAAGGACCGAAAGCACTTCAACCATGATATTCACAATGATGTCTGTCATGGCCGCAGTCGGTGGGAACTCGGGATAAGTCTCGAGGCGTCTGAAGAAGTTTGCCACTCGCTCCAACAGGTCAAAGAGTGTGTCTTGGCTAGCGGCAACATCCTTAACCGCCTGAGAGGCTTAGGGATCAAAATAGCCCGAGAAGAAGAATCGAGATACCCACTAAGAGGAGGACACCGATGCCAGCGAAAACGGCTTTCGCGGGTGAGAACACCTGTAAAATGATATCAGAATGCCATTCCCGAACGGGTCTCGTTGAGCTTCCAGAGACGTACCAGGCCCACACCCTCGCCAAGGGTCGCAGAAAACGCATATAGAACATTCACCGTTGGGGTGAGCCATTTTGTGAGTCTATCATTGCTGCTGCCAGGTCGATCAAACCCGGGGATTTGGTCTCGAAGCTTCTTAAGGACAGCTTCGGGCGAGTCGCAGGTGTCAAGGTCACGAAATAGTGGAAGGGAGAGGAGGTTTTTCCCGGTCTGCTTCGTGTACGCCTCCAAGGCCTTGTCGAGAATGAATTGAAAGCGCGAGGATGGCTCTGTTGTAGAGGGAGTCTGGGACATGGTGGTCGTGGCGGGAAGATAGTGGGAACGAAGCGATATACTGTACTAGCCTCATGCACTAATAGCAATAGCACAGGTACGGGGCATGTGACCTTGATTGGCACTGCACAAGACTCGGAGTCGGGCCGATGCGGCCAAAGCCTTCAAGTTCACCACTTTCACTTTACGCTAACTCGGCGGATATGCTCTCAGACAGGTATTATTACTGCCACAACCGACACGAGATCAATCGCCTCTCAGCTCAGCCTATCAGCAATGTACGAACTTGTTTACTAGTACCTTTGCCATCTCACTACCCGGACTACGCCCGACTGTTCGGCCATGTTGAGCATGCCAGTCGCATATTCGAGTGGGCGCACTCGAACTGTGCTAGGCTGTTTGCCTTCGGCCAGGCCACTGCGTACCGGTGCGTCCCTCGCTCCCGACGCGCTCCGGCTGTTCGAAATGATCAAGTCTGACCCGCGGCAGACAGCATAAACAAAGGGACACAGTCGTCCCCCGGGCCATGGTCCGCCCTCGCCATTATCCCCCACGAGATAGGGCAGAGGATGGCCACGCCGATTGGCAAGGCGAAGGGGTTCCAGCACAAACTCGAGGAGCGCATGTTCGATATTCGCAGCATGAGGGGGTGGGGTGTTCCCCCGTCTGCCGGCTCACCTTCCCCCTAGTTCCAATCTGGACTCAATCTGGTTGAGATGGTGAGTGCATTTGGTTCCTTTTTTTCTGGCAGTAGATTATTTCTTAAAATTCGTGTTGCACAAAATCGAGGATGGCGCAAACACCGATACGATGAGGTGGATAAAGAGAACTTGGAGCACGCGAAGAGTCTCATCGCGAGTGCCTCGACACGTGTTCACTAAAGCCATCCGGCGATTTTTCGATTGTTCTTGGCAAATGCGCAGTCCCCCAGAGCATGACACGCGACTTGGCTGTGTCCTCAGTATGGAGGTTAGACGCGAGACGCGTAGAAGTTCAACTAGTAATCGAGAGAGATAGAAGCACGACTAGTAGTAGTTCTCTCGCCTGTGCTCGAAAGCAATCGGATTCGGATGTTAGCGAACACGCACGCAATCAACTCCATGTAAATTCTAGCGCGACGTGTATACAAGTAGAGCCGCAGTCAGTTGATTATGTGACACAACAAACACAGTGGGGAGGATGACAGCAAATGGTCTTGTACCTCAGCACGTTGCGAGAGGCAGGAAAGAGATCCCCCACATTCTTGGGCAGGCAAGTAGCCGAAAGTAGCCTTACTATCCAGTGATCCAGAGCTATGGCGGCATTTCGAAGAGTATAAGCACAGTGATAAAATGATGGTCCACCGCTCAAGATTGCCCAGAAATCTAGTTGTCTGACAACCAACGGTCCAAGTGAGACTCATCGCCTGAACTGGCAGGAAATTGTGAGCGCAGTACGTTAGGTGCCGGCGAACGATCATAAAAAGAAGCCCATTGATCTGGTAGGTTTAACAATGCTTCCCACCTATATGCACTTTCTTTTCCGACCGGTTGGAGGAGATCTGGACCGATTCCTGAGCACCAGTAGTCATATGATGTAAAGCGGGGTTCCCCATGCTGGTTGAAGCTGGACGAATTGGCACCCTCCGACGGTGAGGAGTACCTCATGGGGGTGACGGTAGACTGCTTCCCACGGAGCGCAAACACGATGCGAATGATAGGAATGGAGAAACGGCTGTTTGAACCGCCAAGGTCTGATTTGTCAAGCAGGCCGCATTGGAATGGATCAAGTTTTTGGAACAGTTCGGCATTCGGTTGACTGAACTTGCTATCGTTTTTCACTTGAACCATGATGAAGCCAACATTCTTGTCGTCGAGGTCAGTGCTGCCATACAGATATGGGAAAACTGCGTCAAAGCCTAGTTGACAGTTGGTACCTAACACGGCTGCGCCCCGTGCTATGAGTGGGATTAGATATCGACGCGAGATAGAGTCTCGTTCTTGAGATTGAACGAAGTGGTTGAAGTGCATGTTTGCAGAGCTAGCAACCTCTCCAGGCGTCCGCTGTTTCCTTTTTGGTGGACCTATTGATGGTGTATGATTGAACATTGATTGGACGATCCGCTTAGAAAAGAGACAAGAGAATAGTTCCTTGACCGAGAAGTGACGGCAAAACTCCAGAGGAGGTGGAGGTTGCTTCACCATCACGGCGTCACGAGCCCATGTGAAGAAGGCCGCTACCAGTAACTCTCCACGATCTCCTAGGTGGATAGAGAACCCACTGAGGACATCCAAAAGGGCATCAGCTAGGTCGAACTGTCCCCTCATGACAAAAGAAGCCGCCTCGGAAAGGATAGGTTCGGAAGCGGCAATGCCGCGTATCGTTTCATTTCCTTCTCCGATCTCCACGCAAACACGCATATGGTTCGTTATCTGCTCCAGGTTTGCTGTAGCACCAATCCGGTATGTCGAGCTGTGTGCCGTGGTGTTGATGTCCAGGGCCAAACGCTGCGACAAAACGGCATACCGCTGGTGCCTTGTGTCAGCCGAGACTATTGGACTGCCTAGTAGTTTTTGAATCGCAAAAAAGATCAAGTTATCGCGGACTTCATCGCTACCATGATCATACATTGAACCCCACCTGGAAACTGTGATGAGACGACAGAAGGACGCAATAAGTTGCGACTTACAATGGCCTTCCCATGTGGGCGATGCATTCCGAGGAGGTGACGTGTTCCAGTGTTTTGTATTTGTCAAGAATCTTGCGATCCCACATGAGTTGGTCAAACCCAAGCTCGATGAAAGGACGAGGTGTGTGGAATCTGCCTTGGGCGATGCGATTGGAGGGGTTACGAGTACGGGGCGGCAGAAGATAGGAAATGTTGCCATCGGTGGAAAGGAAGAACGTGAACAGTGAAGCATTAGAAAATACCCGAAGAGCTCGTTGGATTTCAGTGTAATTGGACAGACTGCTGCCATCGTTCCAAGGTTCCGCTAACGAATGGGCTTCATCGAATGCGATGAAGACGTCTGCCAGTGGTAGTTTTACTTTCAGAGAGGTCCCATCGCAGATGCATTCTCGAAGCGTTTCAAATGCACCTAGTAATTCCTTATTGCTCAGTGTTTCGACACGATCGGTCATGGCCTTTGGAACAGACTGTTAGGAGAAAAATGCGAAGGATGAAGATGAGTCGGCGTACCTTCTTAGCCCGAGTAACAACGCCCGCGTAAAAATTTCGCCTGTTCTCCCCCGCACGGCCAAACTTTTGTCCCTTCGACATAAACTCCCTGAACTTTACTATACGGTCCTTCTTGTCGTCGGCACCGAGAGTAGTAATTGTGTCCTTGGCACAGACAAACAATGAGAAAAGGAAGTGCCATGCCCTGGAATAGGGGTTCTCCTGCATATTTTGATCGTAGCTGTCAAATTGCGTGAGGAAGTCACGAACAGCAACGTCGGGGGTGGGAAGCCTAGAAGACGTACAACGGACCATAAATGTAAAAAAAAAAGGATGAGACGCACCTTGAGAACCGTGCTCACGCAGGTTGATAGGAATCAGAAAATGGTCTTTGGAGAATTCGTCGACGAGGCGTGACTTTCCCATTCCAGATGACTGGACAATGGAGCAGAAGCGTGCATAATTATGTGTCTTAGCCATCTGTTGGGTAACATGACGTTCAAGTCCTTTCACCGCGGCCTGGTTGACAAACCCCGCGGTCCAGGAAAGCTCGGCAGCTGGGTATCCGAAGCGACACTTAAGTACGCTACTACGTCTAAGCTTTTGGAACTTGCCTTGTTTGGACAATTCTCGTGGAATCAACATCTCTTGCGGCTCGCGTAAAACTACATGGAACATGATCATCGGCCTTTTCGATAGATAGCAGGACAAAAGGAGGAGCCTTACGGCGGGACGAAGAATTTGTAGAAAATTCGGTCCAAAATACGTCTTTAGAAGAAAATGGGTTCGTAAAGTAGTTCACATTCGAGAGCAAGAGGCATACCATGAGTGACAACATCCTTCCAGTCCTTCTCCCTTACGGCCTTTTTCGTAATATCAAGAAAACCTGATGCCTTTTTGTGGGAAACGTTCCGACGGAACACTTTACGGGTGACAAAATTTTCAGGAACAGTAGAGTTTTCTAAAAAATAGTCCCGAAGGAAGAAATAGACGATGTCCGGAATAACTGGGTCATCATCGTCGAAAGCATGAGCGGACATCCGCTGCGTTGCGAGTGAGAGCAGTTCGGGGGAAGGATGTCTAGGGCTCGCCGTTGTAGGGTCTGTTCTTGCAAAGGCTTCCGTTGCTACGTCTTCCGGATCGGGCCGTAGTTGTTGGTAGTCAGTTCGAGAGGGGCCAGGAGGAGGCGAGCGATCTTTTGGCTGGGCCTTGACCCTCTTTGACCTCCTAATAGAGGCCGACTCGGAACGCTTCTGTTTGGTCATCCAAAATGGTGATAGCAGCAACTTGAAGGTGGTGGGATCAAATAAAATGACTAACAGGAGTGGAATCTAGCAGGAGTGAGGTTTGGAGATCAAGAATTCTGTCAGGGGCGTGAATATACACTGGCACGCCGACGGATAGCGGAGTCCGCTTATACTATCACGTGTCCTGGGCTGCAAAATGGTGGGGCGTTTTTTAAGAGATCATCAGATTGATCCTTCTTTGCTACAATAGACTAGATAGTAATAGTTGAAGGGCCTTGCAAGAAAAGGGAGGATGGAATGTTTTTGCCTTGCGAGTTGTGCAGTAATATGCAGATTAAGAGAAAAGTGGTCTCGGCTGAACCTGGTATACCCGGGCCTACGGTACAGCGTCTTGCCAGTGTGTCGATTCTGCTGACTAAGGGGAGTGCCAGCTTCTGTGGATCGACCATTGCTCATCCGAGTCGGCCGGATCCACATACTTTTCAACCAAGCTACCATGACCATCGAGAAATCAGGGCCTCTCAATGCAAATGGCGTCCCATTGCCCGCAACTGAGGTACAAGTGCTCAAGAACGGCCTATCACCCACTCTTCCCTACATTGACGTGCGTCCATTTCTTCGTCACGACAGATCAAGATTGACCCCCAACTGATAGCCTTCTCGCCTCATGACCACCCGTGCCGCAACGCTCAAAAGACTGCCCGAACCGGACACTCTGGTGTTCGGGGAGGTGCGAGATATCTCCGCCTATTCATCTGTACACCGACTCAATTAGAGCAGGTCTCGACAGACCATATGCTTTACATGGACTTTGCTCCGGAACGCGGGTGGTCCGCGCCCCAGATCAAGCCATACGGACCGCTCAGCCTAGACCCGGCAAGCTCGTGCTTCCAGTACTGCCCTAACGTCTTTGAGGGCATGAAGGTCCGTCTTTTACTTACTCGCCCTCCCCCGACCGAGCGTTATGTCCAAACGGCGACCTCACAGGCATATTTGGGACCCGATGGCACCCCGCGTCTCTTCCGGCCTCACTTGAATATGGAACGGATGGTCCGCTCCGCCGAACGCGTTGCGCTTCCCGTAAGCGACTCGCCCGCATCTGTGTCTTCTCGCTTCTGACGTCTCCCACGCGCTGACACACCCATCCCCCCAATCCGGCCACTGACTGCCAGCCATTCGACGGAGACGCACTCCTGGTCCTCATCAAGCGCCTCGTCGCGCTCGAAGCGCGCTGGATCCCCCGCGCGCGAGGATGCAGCCTCTACATCCGACCGACGATAATCGGCACGCGACCCTCCCTGGGCGTCTCGGCGTCCCGGCACGCGGCGCTCTACGTCATCCTCTCCCCGATGGGCCCGTACATCCGCGACACCGCCGCGGGCGGCAAGGGGCCCAAGGGCATCTCCCTGCTCGCCATGAGCGACCAGGTGCGCGCGTGGCCCGGCGGCACGGGCGGCTTCAAGCTCGGCCTGAACTACGCCCCTGGGTTCGCCGCGCAGCGCACCGCAGCGGCGCTGGGGTACCAGCAGCTCCTGTGGTTGCTCGGCGAGACGATCGCCGAAGCGGGTGCCATGAACGTCTTTGCCGTGTTTGAGCGTCCGGACGGCGGTAAGTTCGAATGCGCACACCCCCCCTCCTTTTGCTACTACTGCCGCTCACCACCAAAGTGGGTGCGCGTGTGCTCCTCCCCCGGCAGATCTCGACGTGGTCACGCCCCCGCTGGACGGCACGATCCTCCCAGGCGTAACGCGCGATTCGGTCCTCGCCCTCCTCTCGCACCATCCGCACTCCGCCGCCACCGCGGCGGTGGCGCTCCCGCAGCTCCCCGCCCACACCCGCATCCACACCGCCGAGCGCGCCCTGACGATGTCCGAGCTCTTCGCAGCCTCAGCAGCCAGCACGCTCCGCGAGTTCTTCTGCGTCGGCACGGCGGCCGTCGTCATCCCCGCAGCGCGCATCGGGTGGCGCCGGCAGCCGCAGCCGCGGCAGCCTCCCTCCACCGCCGCCTCGGGGGACTCGCACTCTGACTCGGACCCCGACCAAGACGACGAGGAGGAAGTGGTGGTGGTGCAAGATATCTCGTTGCCTGTTGTGGGTGGCGGCGGCAGTCTGGCGCAGGCGCTCTGGGAGCGGCTTGTGGATATACAGGAGGGGCGCGTCGAGTGGGAAGGGTGGAGCGTCCCGTGCAAAGTCTCTGATGACGATGCCTGAAACGCGTGGGCGAGGCAGGGCGGGGCGGGGCAGGGCGGCCGTACCACTCTCACAAAAAGAACGCGCTGCTGCTGCTCGCTACGTACGTGCTGACGGACTGACTGACTAACTGCATCATCGTGTGGGGAGATGAGGTTGTGTATATAATTTTTAAGTGTAAATCTAATCGATGTTTACCTGGGTCGCTTTCCGGAAGTGCTGCGCCCCAATGTGCCGGTAACTTAAAACTCTCGAAAGTAAAGTCTCGGAACTGATCTCGGTGTGTGTTGTTGTGCATAAAAGAAAAGACTGATCAGTGCTGCTTCCGCGCCCGCGCTGTTTTCATGCAGGTGCGTATATGGGTCTGTAAGCGCTGCGGCAAGGTGAAAGACGAAACCACTTTGTTGCCTGACTTAGCGGAGATTTGTACAATAACGGTAACGTACTACGCAAGATATTAAGGTAAAAAAAAAAAGTTATCAAAACGGGTGGGTCGATCAATTACATCTTGAGTTTAGAAAAACGAAAAGGGACGTCGACAGTCGACAGAAGAATAGGAGGGGGGGGGGATTTCCTGTCCACAGCCAAGAAAAAGTATATACTACTGTGTAGGCAGCGGCGTCCACGTCAACGAATCGACACGAAAAAAAGGTTCATAAAAATAAAATATGCACTTCCCTCCCAGTGCGTGGCACAGGTGGGAGGGGATAACAAGACGATGGTGTGATCAGAAGAAAAGAACAGAAAGGATAGAGAAATTGTCATCTGCGGGCCGAACGGGTGCACCTCGACGCTTCAAATCGCGCCCGTGCGTTGGCATACCCGGCGCGATCGACGCGGTGCACGTAAAATTTGCCTGCGCCAGAGGCCCAAGATACGTCCATCGAGTGATAGTCCTGCGCGGACACGTCCAGTATAGCGCTGATATCGTCCACGTTGCGTTCTGTCACCGCGCGCCCGCCGCCCGCAACGAACGGCTCGAGCGAGATGACGAGAGCGCCCTCCTTCAAGTCGAGGAACTTGGGTCGAATCGCTTCGTTCACTACCATCCCCAGAGCCCGCACCAGTCAGTCTCCAAAAAAAAAAGTGGTGAGCGAGAACGGGGAAGACGTACATGATTCGCCAAAGACTTTATTGTTCACGAGAACGACATCAGCGCAAGCCATGAGCTCATTCACACGCGCACTCTCAAGCATATTCGTGTGCTCAAGTTCGACGTCACCCATACGCACGCCCCACATCCGTGCGCGCATCATCATCTGCGCGCGCTGTTCGCACGCCATCTCCGCGGGCTTCTCCATCACTTCGACGCCAAACGCGGAACAGCCACTCTGCAACGCGGCCTGAAGCACGACGTTGCCGACGCCGCTGCCGAGGTCGAGCAAGAGCGTGCCCGGGCGCGCGCGAGAGAGGGATAGCAATCGTGAGACAAGCGAAGGCATGAGCTCGCCATATACCGAGTCAGAAAACGCTTGATAGTGATTGAGTTCGTGCGTTCGCGGGCCGACTGTACGCTGATAAGTTTCCTCAACGATTCGCAAAGCGACCGCGCGCGGCAGCCCAGTTGTACTCCACCCAGCCACGGCGGCACGAAACGCATTGGGTTGCGGTGGCGCAAATGCGTCCGATGGGAGGGGCGGGTACTTGAGCCGTCGCAAGAGCGAGTTGATGGTGTCAAGCGTGCGCATGAAGAGCGGACCATCGCAATGAGCGACGGCGCGGCGGAGCATTCGTAAATGGTTCGTCGCTGGTGTCTTCTCCAACTCGACGGGGGCGATATCTTGCGGGAGTGTTCCAAAGAGGGAACGTTGTTCAGGTGTGAGATAATCTGCAAAAGCGTCAGCAAGATAAGAGAGATTAAATGGAAAATCCTCACGCTCTACGATGGTATATAATGTCCTCTCCAGATCCAAGATAGGACTATAGTGGTCCTTGTCTTTGGGAGCCAGAAGGATGTAGCTGAGGGCGTGGTTAGCATTGTACTGGACAAACAAGTACGTCCATGGCGTCTGGCGAGCATAAAAGGTGCAATGCATATGCAACACATGGACTCTCGGGGCAACCAACAAGTAATTACTATGAAGGAGGTACGAATCGAGAATGCCGTAATAGGAGATACGATGCGAGGGCCGTGGAAGACCAGAAATTCCAAGGGTGTACGGGGACGTCGGTTACAAATCACGCGACAAGTAACCACGGCCACTGTAGGCACAAAGAGACAGGAGCACAGAACGGTAACCGCAAGCGAGACCAAAAGAGGCTAGGCGTACCACATGTTGGCGCGTGGCAAGCATGCGAGATAAGAGCGTAGAAGGTGAGAGCGCGGATGTGCGGGCCGGACTAGTACTGGTAGTGACGAACCGATGATGTGGAGTGTGGCGGGTGAAGGCGCAGAGGCAACGAGGAAAGAGAGTGGCAACGGAGGCAGTGAGGAGCACGCAAAGCATGCGGTGAAAATGTGGCGCACTGCGTTGGTTATGTGGCCAGGAGTCTCTCGCCCTGGAAACCGGAGAGAAAACGAGGTCTCAAGGGCAAGCACGAGTCATCAGACGATTGCTGCGGGCCTAGTAGCGTCCCTCGACTGCGCAGTATACACGCAGCAAGGGTTGCAAAGGGGAGGGAGGTGTACCCCCACGAAAAAGAGACAGAGGGCTTTGCCAGACGCCATGGACGTACGTGGGCAACCGAAAAAATAAACACGTACCGTTCTGTGGCACCAGAATTGGGAAACTCCAGCTCACCAACGGGGTAGTCGGTCGGGTGGGGGTCAAACGACTTGTCATGAGGGTCATTGGGATTTTTGAAATCTGACAGAAAATAAGTACGATCAACATAAGTACGAGAGCGAAAAGGGGTGACTAACATTGAACATAAGCCTTCATGAGCCGGAGAACGACCTTTTCGCTGCTGAGGAAGGTATCGTCAAGCACAGCGTCCTCGTCGATGTGACATTCGCGTGGAATGGGTTCGTCGAAGATGGGCAAGACGGAGGAGGAACGCGATCTGCTGCGGGTGGATGATGCTACGGATGTGGGAGGGGATGATCGGTTACGCGTTGATGCACGCGAGGAAGACACGGAAGAAGCGATCGAAGACTCGCGTGTGCGTGACGGGGGTGGAGGCGTCGCGTCGCTGGAGTCAGAGGATCGAGCACGCTTAGCACGACGTTGGGAGTGCGCGTAAGGAAGATATCTCTTGGTGGCCGGGTGAGTTGTGAGCACATTGGTAGAAGCGGCTACTTGAGACGGATTTCGCTGGTGTAGATTGTCGACCTGTCTGGGTGTACTGACAGAACGCGTGGCTTGCTGCGGCACAGCAACGACGCGTTTTTTGACGACGACTGAGGGGACATGGGAAGGGGGAGATGTGGACTTTGGAAAGAAATGAAAGGGGATTTGAGGGGGATGAGCGGAGGTGACTTGCATGATGGGGAAAGGGATGATGACGGATGAACGAGAGGTGAGAGGGGGAGGGGAGCTACTTACTGTATAGTATGTTATGTCAAGCGAAAATGTCTACATCACGTGCGCTTAAAATACAATGGCGATGACGCACCGGATCCGGTATTTTGATACTCTTACTGTAAGTAAGCACAGCCGATCTAACACTCCCATCTCACTCTCACTGTAATGCTGTACTCGCTCTGTATTGCCACCGCACTTTTATCACGTTTCTCCTCCTCGCTGTGGCTTCACTACCATCACCTCGAGCATCCTGCGTGTCTCCATCGTTCTCTGCTGTTCTCTAACAGCGTGCCACCAGTAAGGGAGACACAACATAACTCAAAACGCGTTTCACCTCGTGGCTGCCACTACGAGTCACAGTTCCGATCCGGTAAACGAGTTGATGTGAATCAACGTACTATCTCCATTCGGGATGGAACGACGAGCAGCCCCAAATTTAGGCAGAGTGTGAATCGTTATCTTTGAAGAGCTGCCTCCCGCGCCGTTCAAGGGCTCAGTCAAGAAGGACCGACTCGGACGCGATACCTGCCTTCTGACCCAGGAATGGGAAGATGGATTGACTACACGGGTGACTCCCGTGGGAGGGGTCGGGGGACAGGTAAGACTCCGATTCGCGGCCACTTAGTTTTGTAAATGAGAGTGGGAGCACCGGAGGAGACTTAGACTTCAATCTACTAGATTAAGGGCCGATGTCGAGTCTCATGTGCACATGCCAAGGCCATGATGTACTGTAGCAGCAGAAACCCTTTATGCCGTAACACATTATTACGACACGTGTCAACTGGATCTGAAAACCGTTTTGTCATGCGTCCGCATATACCCAAGCACGGCCTGGGAGGCCACCTACATACAGTGGCTCTGGCAGGGGGAGGAACGTGAACGGGACGCCACCGCATTACGACAAAGGCTTGGTGCAGCATGAGGCCGCCCCATTGATCTCTCAAGGACAAGCCAAACGAGAGACACGCGGTTGCAGTGAGAGAGGCAACCACTCAGCGCCAGCGCAAAGTCTGGGGAAACCCATACGGGAAATGCCGGCAGCATGACTTGATGTGTACTGTAAATGGAGATGTAAGACCGTCGTGAAGCGCCACGGCGTTTATTCAAGATCGGGATTGTAGCGCTGACAGTTCTGCTAGGACTAAAGCTTGGGTTAGGAGCGACGATTACGCAGGGTGAGGGCGTATTGCTACGAGCTGCATGTTTGTATCTTACCTATAGCTTACTCCACTGAAAATAAGCCCTCTGCCTTCCGACTCCCATACTCTTTCAAAGATAGGCCCGGCTGTCAATTATCTTGCCCCATTTGTTGTCCCATTTGACTTTCCGTTCCGGAGAAGCAAGCACCGGGACCACGTGCCGCCGAAACACGACCCCCGGGAACGGGGTCCGGGTCCTGCCGGGTACCGGTCGCCGAGATAGAGATGACACGCAAACCGTACAGATCGTGGAGTGCGCTCCAGCGCGGCATTCATGCCCGAGGCAGGGCCCGTTTGAGCGAGGCGGAGTTGAGGTGACGGCCACTGAGCCCGAGCACGGGGACAGACCCGCCGTGGGTGTCAGTGATTGGACGTGAAGGACGAAGGCTGTCGGTAGAGTTATGGTGGGCCCGGCGGGGCAAAGCCCGGCAACCCGGATCCGGACGTGGTGTGCGGCTGGCACATGGAGCGGCGAATGCAACGGAAGGGTGAGTTGTTGGGCGCTACACAGCGGGGCGAGCGGCGGAGGCCGACAACTGAAACCAGGGGTAAATGTAGGGGTTGTATCACGATGCGGACGTTACACTGTAGTACTGCATGGCATTCTCCATTCTCCATTTAGCGGGTCTGTTGCATGTCCACGCCATTGTGAAAGCGCGCGATGGAAAATAGGGAATACATACAAGCTTCCACCCCATCGCGTGAATGATAAAGTGTCGCTATTTATCTCGCGGCCAACGCAGGTGCACCCAATTGTGATATCGATCAGTTGCTGTGCCGCCTGAACAGGTGTTTCCGGTGTTTATGCTCCGAGCGCACCTCGCTCGCCGTATCCTCGCCACTACCGTGACCAAGGAGCCATTCCGCTCGTCTCTCGGGGCTCGCGCTCTACTGCGCCCGCGGTGGGATCATGCGGGGAAGAGTATACCGAGTAAGGTGCCGCTCGTGGTCTCTTCCTACCTAGTCACGTGCCACGCGTCGCGTTAACTTGAACTGCGCGTTTTCGTTTTCAATTCAATTCACCACGAGCCACGACTGCTAACACCCTTCGCCTTTGACGCTCACCATGAGCTCTTCCGAAGAGAATTACGATATTGACAATATCTCAGGTGATGAATCTGAGGGCTATTCTCCCGTAGCGAAGAAGACGGTGCGTTGATCGCGTCGGTTCTCACTGTCCTAGTACCTTAGGGCCTGATGCTGCTCAGACCAAGGCCGCACCCAAACCTCCCACTAAACCCAAACCGAAGGCCCCGGCGAAGCCAAAAGCAGCGCCAAAGCGCGTCTTAGCTGACGTAGACGAGAACGCGGAGGAAAGCTTTCCACTGGATGAAGATGAAGACGAAGACGATGGCCCAGGTCCATCAGCACCCCGTCCTGCACCCGGGCCCAAGAACAAGAAGAGCGCATCAGAGACTTACACAAAGGTATGCCCAACTGAAGCTATATAGTGTTACACGAGCTGACCAGGTTCTACAGCTCTCCCAACTAGAACATATTCTCAAACGACCGGACTCGTACATTGGCAGCGTGGAATTCGTAACCCAGAACATCTGGACATATGACTCGGAGACGAAACGCATGGTCCAACGGGACGTCAAGTACGTTCCCGGCTTCTTCAAGATAGTAGATGAGATTCTCGTCAATGCTGCTGACAACAAGGTATTCGTCCCTTGCATAGCATTGTTCAAGCGCGCTAATCGTAGCCCCAGATCAACGACCCGAATATGGACACGCTCAAAGTTCAGATTGACGTAGAGAATGGGACGATATCTGTTTACAACAATGGCCGTGGCATCCCTATTGAAATCCATTCAAAGGAGAAGATGTACATTCCTGAGCTCATCTTTGGCCATCTACTCTCGTCTTCAAATTATGACGATGACGAGAAGAAGCTCACTGGTGGCCGGAACGGTTATGGCGCGAAGCTCGCCAACATCTATTCGACCGAATTCACTGTTGACACTGCGGATAAGGGCACGAGTCAGAAGTACAAGCAAACCTGGACCGGAAACATGGGCAAATGCGGCAAGGCGAAGATCACGAAGAACTCACGAGGCGAGGAATACACGCGTGTGACATTCTCGCCCGATCTGAAGCGCTTTGGCATGACGTCTATCGACCCGGACGCGGTCTCTCTGCTCAAGAAGCGCGTGTACGACATGGCAGGCACCGTCAAGGACATCAAGGTGTATTTGAACGACGAGCGGCTCAAAGTAAAGGGGTTCAAACAGTACATCGATATGTACCTCAACTCTGCCGCCGAGATAGCTGCGGAGAACTCGGGCGGGGCAGCCCAGGCCAAGCAATCCGTCATCTATGAGCGCATCAACGACCGCTGGGAAGTCGGCTTTGCAGTCTCGGACGGCACGTTCCAGCACGTTTCGTTTGCCAACTCGATATCGACAATCAAAGGCGGCTCCCACGTCAACTACGTCGCAGACCAGATCGCGAAGAACCTCATAACGGCCATTACGAAGAAAAACAAGGCGGCGGCGGTCAAGCTTCCAAAGATCAAAGAGCACATGTGGATCTTCGTCAATGCGCTCATCGAGAATCCAACGTTTGACAGCCAAACCAAGGAGACTATGACGTTGCTGGCCTCCAAGTTCGGTTCGAAACCCACGCTTTCGGAAGAGTTCATGAAGAAGGGTGAGGCTACTTGTGCTGAGGATGGTGGGCGATTATTAACTCTGATTAGTGGCCAAATCCTCCATCGTGGAGAATGTGTTGAACTGGGCGAAGTTCAGGGCCGACCAACAGATCAAAAAGACGGATGGCAGCAAGCGGAACCGGTGAGCGTTCTTCGTCCATTTTCACCTTGCATTCCAATTCTCACCCTCCGTAGCCTTACTGGTATCACCAAGCTTGCCGATGCAAACAACGCTGGCACGCGCCAGGCATCCCAATGTACGCTCATTCTGACCGAAGGAGACTCTGCCAAGGCCCTTGCCGTTGCGGGGCTTGGTGTCGTCGGGCGTGACAACTTTGGTGTCTTCCCGTTGCGCGGAAAGCTTCTCAACGTTCGCGAGGCCAAGCACGATCAGATTATGAAGAATGAGGAGATCCAGAATATCAAGAAAATTATGGGTCTTCAGCACAACAAGGACTATTCTGACGTGGGCAGCTTGCGATACGGACAGCTCATGATCATGACTGATCAGGTGAGTCACTGTTGCCCCCCACAACAAGAAAACAACACCCGAACGCCCGCGTAGGATCACGACGGTTCGCATATCAAGGGCCTTCTCATCAACTTTTTGGACCACTTCTTCCCATCTTTGTTGAAGATTCCAAACTTTTTAGTTGAGTTTGTGACACCTATCGTCCGAGTAAGTTTTGCTTTTGGCGCCTCTCGAAGTGCACCTTCCGACCCGCCCCGCACAGGTCACAAAGGGCAAGCAACGAATAGACTTCTTCACCATCCCCGAGTATGAGCAATGGCTCGAAGAGACGCCCGATGCGCACAGGTGGGACTCCAAGTACTACAAGGTCTGCGATTTGTCACGCAATCCTTTTTCTGAATTGACACCTGGGCTCCTTAGGGTCTCGGGACGAGCAAGGACTCGGACGCTCGCGACTACTTCTCGCACATGGCAAAGCACATGATCCCATTCAGCTCGACGCAGGACGGTGACCGTGAGCTCATTGAACTGGCGTTTAGCAAGAAGAAGGCGGACGACCGCAAGGAATGGCTGCGGCAGTTTAGAGTGCGTCCTCGTGCTTTGTATTGCTATGCGCATATATTCATGGTTTGTGCAGCCGGGCACTTATCTCGATCACGACACGGACGAGATCTCGTATTCTGATTTCATCAACAGGGAGCTGATCCTCTTCTCTATGGCCGATAACGTACGCTCCATTCCGTCCGTCGCAGATGGCCTCAAGCCGGGTCAACGAAAAGTTATCTGGGCATGCTTCAAACGTAAACTGAAAAAGGAGATCAAGGTAGGACTCGTGCTCTCGCAATATCTCCCACGCTAATATATCATTTTCGCAGGTCGCCCAACTAGTCGGATATATCTCCGAGCATGCGGCATATCACCACGGTGAACAGAGTCTGACGATGACAATCGTCAACCTGGCGCAGGACTACGTCGGAAGCAACAACTTGAACCTGTTGCTGCCTAACGGACAGTACGGGACGCGCGATCAGGGCGGAAAGGACCACGCCTCGGCGCGTTATATCTTCACCGAGCCGGCTCCAATCACGCGCACCATCTTCCATCCAGCAGACGATCCTCTACTTAATTACCTGAAAGAAGATAACGACGAGATCGAACCAGAGTGGTATATGCCTGTCATCCCCCTCTTGCTCCTCAACGGCGCAGAAGGTATCGGCACTGGTTCGTTCTAGGTTATTTCCTTTCCTTCCAACGTTTGACGTCCTTTCACAACATAGGGTGGAGCACGTCCGTTCCGAGCTACAACCCAAGGGACGTCGTGGAAAACATCCGGAGGCTCATGGCGGGCGAGGAACAAGTACCGATGCTCCCTTGGTGGCGCGGGTTCAAAGGGACGATCAAGAAAACGGGAGAACACAAGTACGACGTGACGGGTATCGCCAGAAAGGTCAACGATACCACCGTCGAGATCATCGAACTCCCCATCCACAAGTGGACGCAGACGTACAAGGCCGAACTAGAGGCCATGATTGGTGAGAAAGGCGATGGTGCGGTCAAGGTAATGTGCAACGGCCTTGACCTACTACTGTGTGATGGTCGTGTTGAACTCCCGGTAGGATTACAAGGAACACCACGATAACGTTAATGTGCACTTCGTCGTGAACATGGGGTCCAAGGACGTAGAAAAGGCAGAAGAGCAGAGTCTGACCGAGTACTTCAAACTGACCAGCAAGATCAACACGAGCAACATGATCTGCTTCGACTTTGACGGCAAGATCAAAAGGTACAGCTCGCCCGAGGAGATTATCGAGGAGTTCTATCCGAGACGGTTGGCGTTCTATCAGAAGCGAAAGGCACGCACATATCCTATTTACCGTTACTCGTACGCGGTTATCTAACGCATTCCATACAGGACTTCCTCGCGAACGAATTGCAGTTACAGTTCGAGAAGTTGTCGAATCAGGCACGCTTTGTGAAGATGATCGTTAGCAAAGAGTTGGTGGTCTCTAATCGCAAGAAGGCGGATATCGTCGAAGAATTACGCCAGAAGAAGTTCCGGCCGTTCCCCAAGGCGGCAAAGGCGAAGGCTGCAGGAGAAACGGAGGACGTCGAGGCTAACGAGGAAGCCGAGGAAGCGGCCACCGGCACATCAACGGATTACGACTACCTGCTGGGCATGGCAATCTGGAGTCTCACGAAAGAGAAGGTGCGCACGCGTTCACACATCATGACTCTAGCCTATCAAGTACCCACGCAACCTTTGGCTCCCAGATCGAGAAGCTCCTTCAGCAAGCGGCAGACAAAGAGAAGGAGCTGCTAGCCCTTCTCGAACTCACTCCGATTCAGATCTGGAACACCGACTTGGACCGCTTCCTCGAGGAGTGGGATGTAAGTGGCAACCCTTTGCAGCGTGATTTGATCTCGCCGACTCAAACGAATGCCCCATGTGTATTATAGAAAGCGTGCCAAGAATGGGAGGACAAGGCCGTGGTCGACTCGAGCGGCAAGAAGGTCAAACGGAAACAGGCCACGCTCAAGACACGCAAGTCTATCGGCTCTGGCAGGCGCGCTGGCGGCGGCGACTCGGATGGCGACGACGACTTCATGCCCACCAAGAAGGCCGCCGCGGCGAAAGCCCGCAAACCCATCGCACCCGCCGCCGGCTCATCACGCACCAAGCCAAAGGTCAAAGGATCGGACGACGAAATGAGTCTCGACGACGAGCCGCCCCCGCCCCCGCCGAAGAAGCGCGCTGCTCCGGCAAAGAAAGCGCCGCCCAAGGCTGAGTTCGGCTCGGACGTTGAGATGGCAGACGATCCGCCGCCACCGCCGAAGAAAAAGGCACCAGCTGCGAAGAGCGAGGATGATCAGGACTCGGGGGACGACCTCGTGCGAATGGCGCTGGCAAAAGGCAAGGCCAAAGCCACCGAAGCCAGCAAACGCAAGTCGTAAGTATTTTTTTTTTCATTCCCAAACTTTTCTCCTTTGCCTAACGGTGGCGGTTTCCCCCCCTTCACGACACACAGTCCAGATAGCGACGAAGAAGAGAGTGACGCGTATGTCAAGCCCGCGAAGAAGACCAAGTCCACGGCGCAGGCTTCGGTGACGGATTTCTTTGAGAAGAAGCCGGCGGCGTCTAAAGCGGCGCCCAAGACTACAGCGCGAAAGGCATCCGGAAGCGCGAAGGCTCCACCAAAGAAGGCCCCCACAAAGAAGGCGATGGACAGCAGCGATGATGAAATTTTGTTGGATGAACCTGAGTCTGCGCCAGTTGCGCCTCGCATCACAGCACCTCGACGCGCAGCAGCGAAGCCAGCATATATCGAGTTGTCGGATGACGATGACGACTGATTGCTATCGTTTACGCTTTTTCTTCGACTCCCTTTTCGTATCATACAGTTTGTTTGTTTTTCTAGTTCGGGACTATGCCCGTCCGAGATGTGTCAGAGTAC
>QLOZ01003191.1:24541-39473 GCA_003314065.1 Lactarius sp. MG50 | reverse complement strand
GTGCCTGCGCTCGCTCGCTCTATTTTACCCCTGCTGACACCCCGCGTCCTCCGCCCTCCAGGATGTGAGTGCCTGCACGCGCTCGCTCTGTTTCACCCCTGCTAACATCCCACGTCCTCCGTCCTCCAGTATGTGAGTGCCTGCGCTCACTCGCTCTATTTCACCCCTGCTGACACCCCACGTCCTCCGCCCTCCAGGATGTGAGTGCCTTCGCTCGCTCGGTTTCACCCCCTGCTGACACCCCGCGTCCTTTGCCCTCCAGTATGTGAGTGCCTGCGCTCACTCGCGCAGTTTCACCCCTGCTGACACCCCGCGTCCTCTGCCCTCCAGCATGTGAGTGCCTGCGCTCACTCGCTCTGTTTCACCCCTGCTGACACTCCGCGTCCTCCACCCTCCAGTTGGTGAGTGCCTGTGCTCGCTCGCTCGGTTCTCACCCCTGCTGACACCCCACATCTCCACCCTGCAGACTGTGGGTGCCCTTTGCATATAACCAACCAACCACTCCTCTTATTCAATTATCAGGTAGAACATGTTATGTCATTGCCAATTATTGAACAAGTGGCACTATCACATTATTATCATATGGTCAAGCTCCTGATATGCATATCTTTCTAGTTTTTTCCTGGCAATAGATACCATCTCATACTTGGTATTTGTTTTTATACCTGTTGCCACTACATTTTAACTTTGTGCCAGGTATCATTATGATTTTGAAGCATGCTACCATTCTATGTGGTTCTGGCACTTTGCAGGGTCCAGCTCTCAATCAAGCAGAGTCAGACTATCAGAAGTCAAACATTGGCTTGCAAGTTGCTCAATACTTTACTGCAGCTCCTCAAGAGTATTCTGTTCAGGACTTTGTAGATTTTATTGTTATGCACCCCATATCTTTCTCATGACTGCATTGTCATGAACTTTCATCACTTTCCACTAACTTGTACTATACTGATTGTCCTGTCCTGCTGAGCTGGGTACCTAGGTTCCTTTTCTGACTGACCTCTTGTTACAATGCAGTAATAGATGCTTCCGAGTCCATTGTTGTTACATATATGGTATGGGTTTGGTTACACAATCACAGTTATGGTATGCCTAAAGCAGCCAATTGGGATAACTTGGGCCTGTCCTTACGGAGTGTTCACGCATGAGCTGCATGTAGCATTTCCCGTCAGGCTCCCAACTATGCGCTTCTCTGTCTTCATGCTAATGGTGGTGGCCGCGGCGCGTTGGGGGCGGCTAGGGCCTTATGTCTTCGCTGCGCCATCACTGCGGCAGTCCCCACTGCTCCGCCAGCTGCCATTAGGCGGCACTTCGGAGGTGACCTACAGTGAGCTTGAGCGGTTTGCCATGTACTCTTCTGCCGTGTACAAATTCATATGTCCACGTCCACTCGGGAACGAACTCGTGCAATCTGTAAGTATCGTCGTCTCGTGCTCTCCCAAACACCCGCAGTTCATCGAGACGGCGCCGAGTGTGCTGCATGCCATCCTGGTCGGTCTCACGACGCACGCGGACCAGAGCACGCCCAAGGACCGCCAGCTTGCGACTGAGTACCCTCTGTTTGCGTATACCCTGCACGAGAGCGAGCGGCTGCTGCAGCTGTTCGAAGACGGTGAGTTTTACTGGATTCTGTGCATGTGGTACCACCAGAAAGGACGATGGTCGCCCTTGCTCCTCGCACATCTACACGACCTAGATGTACACCCACCCGAGCTGTTTGCAAGTGCCGAGATTTTCGCCGCTGCCGCCGCCCGAATCTGGTTCCGTGCCGCACGACAACGACGACGAACCACGTGCGACCGTCACAACGGCGCTGCCCGAGCTTTTGAACACCAGGGTGATCGACACGGCGCGCTTCCTGGATCGCCACGCCCCACAACTTCGCGAACGCGCGATAGATTCGATGGGGTCCGACTCCGATCACAGACGCTTCACCTACCTGCGCTGTCTGCCCGGCCTGCCGTCCGCGGACAAGCATCCGACCTCGCGGTCGCAGTCGCGGTCGGGATCGTCTGCGGGCATGCCACCGCGGCTTCACAGCACGTACGTCGCGCTGCTGTGAAAAATAGACCCCGCGAGCGCCATACCGTCTCTGAAGTACCTCCAGGCCGAGTTTCTGCAGTGGGACGACGTGCTGCGGACGTGCGAGGAGCACGAGGTGTTTGACGCCGTCGTGTGGGCGCTCGACTGGAGAGGTGACGCTAGAGCTGCGCTAGAGAAGGTGGAGGCGTTCGGGGCGTGCTTGTCGGTGGCTGTTGGTGGGCTCCTCGCGCAGGGCGCTGCAGCGGCGTCGGGGCAGCTGTTGCTGCAACGTCACTTGGAGACCCTAGAGGCGATCGGGCGGACGGGCGTGACCATCTACGTAGAATGTTCGAGCAAGCAGGTATCGGCGGCAATGGCAATGGCAACGGTCACGGAGGACGACGCACCAGTCGAAGAATTGTGGTTCCGGCTGTTGCTCACGCAGATAGCCACCATGCAGGCCATTTCGGCTTGTTCCCCCCCAGCCGCGGAGCACAACGACGACGAGTCCCCGTCACTCCGAACGCTGACGACGTCGCGCTCGCTCGTGTAGACGACATTCTCCGGCCCTCGTCTCGGCTAGCGCCGCGCGTGGCCGCGGCCGCGGCGTATCCTTTCCGCGGCTGTTCACGCGTCTCGTCGAGACGACGACAATGATGTCGGTGGACGCGGGACGCGGGACGCGATACCCGGAGTTCCGGACGATCTTGACGGGGATGATGGAGGCGTACCGTGCGGAGGGGGACATGCTCGTTATCACCAAACTCATGCTCGGCCGTGATGTATTCGAGACGGTCGAGATGGCTGCGCGGGCGCGTGGGTGGGTCGGTGGCCACTGCTGATGCCTGCGAAACAACACGATCGAGAACAAGAACAAGCGCTGTGGGGGTGGAGGATCGTGGTGCTGGGGAGCTCCCGGGCTCGAGTCGGGGGTGTTTCCATCCATCCATCCAGCAATGTACAGTACATTACATGCACTTATTTGTTTTTTTGTTTTTGCTTTTCTGGTGCTGTTCAGTTTGATCACATGTGTTATTTTTATTACAGTAGCCGTGGTAACTGGCCGCCTGCGCAGACACGCTAGAATGGCAGAGAGACGGGACAGATACTAGTGTATGCGCATGTTTGAGGTTACGCGCGTCGTCGGATCCACTCGCTGGACGCTCCTGGAATGCTCAAGGAGGGTTTGAGTTTGAGGGCGCACGTTCCTCAGCTAGTTCTTGTGCGAGTGCTTTCAAAGACTGTATCTAGGCCGTGAGCAGGATTTTGCGCCGACCTGCGGACGGTGTTGTACTGTACTATTGTTGTATGCTCCAACTTGGTCAGTATTTGTTGTGTGCCTGGGTAGATAACTGCGGATAATCGAGGTTTCGCGGAGTGCTCAAGATCTTTTGCAGAGCCAGAGAGTGGACCGAGTGCCATGGCACGGTCGACTTCCTGCCACATCGTGAACTGCGGACAGGCTGCATAGCTTAGCTTGCCGTGTTCTCTGTCAGAACAGAGGTCACCTGGATGCTGCGTGCTTGTACAAGCCAGCAGTCTACGGTACAACTACTGTAGTTGTTATGCGGCGCTGAAGTATCAAAACGCCCTGGCATTCCCCTCTTTAGACGCTCTTGTCATGTACTGTGTACTGTATCCTTCCCCGCTTCGTCCTTCCTCAGACCCTAGTTCTCTTTATCTCCCAAGCCACTTGACTTGAGCGTTACCACACCCTCCTCCCTTTCCTTCTCGCCTCACTTTGCTCTTCCCACCCTGCCATTGTGTTGCAGGATATATACATCTTCTCTGTTTCAGGGCTCCGTCGTAGCTGAATCTAAGGGACCACCGCCACACCATCAAGACTCTCCCGGCTCTTTCTCCACCCGACCATCTCGCGCCTCCGCTCCTACACTCCCCACACCTCGCTCAGCTCCTCCGCGACGAGCGCACGCTCCGCCCTGCGCGGCGTCTCGCCCGTCCCGTCCAGCTTCACGCTTTCGCCCGGTTCGTTGTCGTCCGCGCACATCCCCTTCCCCCACCTCCCAGGCACGGGGAACCACGACTTTCCCTTCCCACGTACGAACGGGCACCACCCCGCCGCCGGTGCGCGCTCGATATTCCGACGGACGCATCTGCGCACGCTCGAATCGCACCCCTTTGTGCGGTCATCGAACAAGCCGTGCTCGGAGCGGCGGCCCCCGGCGCCGGCGCGCCCACGGTCATGGCAGCGAACATGCTCATCTGCATCGGCACGGAAAGCGGGCGGGTGCTTGTGCTTGACTTTAAGCAGACGCTCAGGTGCATATGCGGAGACCCCGCAGCGGGTGAGCCACAGGATTTTTCAGCAATCACCCTTTCTCATTATTGCACGGGTTTGTTGCAGAAACGACGGTCGGCGCGGTGACGGCTCTCGCGCTCTCCCATGACCCCACCGTCGTCGCGGCGGGCCATGCGACCGGAAGCATCCAGCTTTTCGACCTCAAAAAGCCTCACGTACCCGCGGGCTCAGTCCCGCCGACGACGCTTGCGCCCGTTGCGTCGGGCCGGAAAGAAGGACACCTGCAGGGCTCGCGCATCGTCAGCGCCGACCAGACGGGACTGGCGTTCTACCACAGTCTCGGCAAGGCGCTCTTCTTCGAGGCGTCGGACGTGTTGCGGATATTGGGGAAATACCCGAACGAGGAAGTCGCCGTTCCTGGACAGCCGCCCTTGCCGCAGCACGACGACGCGCGCGGCGCACCAACACGATCCTCGCCATGGCGCCCCTGCCGCTCGGCACGGTGCCACATCCGACAGACACGTACAACGTGACTGCCCTCCTCACGGCCGCCAAATTGGTCATCGTCGGGCTCAAACCGACGCCCAAGACGTGGTATCGCAAGCACCGCGACAAGGACGACGAACAGATGGGCAAGGGCAAGTTTCGCGCGGCGCTGGCGTGGTTTCCGAGTGTCGTCCCTGACGCTCCTCCACCCGCCGCCGCGCACGAACCCCGCACCGGCGAAGAAGGACGGCGCCGGCGCCGCGACCACGATGCCCACGTTCGTGTACTCGTGGGGCTCGCCCCTCCGGCTTCTTCGAGCTCAAGACACTGGAGAGATTTACGAGCCAGCGCACGAGCAAGGTGACGACGGTCGAGGTTGGGCGGCTCGTGTTTGAGGAAAAGGCGCGGTGGAACGCGCGGGATATCGTGCATGCCATACAGTGGTTAAACGCCAAAGTGGGTTCGTCCTCGGGGTCTTCGCCGCGTGCTGACCGACTTTTGTGTGCCCGCGCCGTTTGTTTTTTATAGCAAATTCTTGCAGTCACTGCGTCCGCGCTGGAGGTGTATGACGTGCAGACGCTCAATGGCGTGTTCTCATATTCGGACGCGACGGGTGATATTGCCCATAGCGAGCGCACTTATAAGGGCAAGATCTTCCTTCTCGTAAGCGCCTACTCATTTTGGTCATGCCCGTGGCGCTTATGATTTATTTCGTAGGGCCGTGATGAGCTACAGGTGGGCACGCTACTCACGTGGGCGGACCACATACTCTCGTTTGTGGGAAGCGGCGACTTTCTGAGCGCGATCGACCTCACGCGCTCGTACTACCTCGACACGGCTCCCGGTAACAAGAACGGCCTGCCCGAGGACCCGCTGGAGCTGAAAAAAGTCGTGGGAGAGAAGGCGAGCTGATGGTCGCGTCGACGCGATACGATTTTTCGGAAGATCGCATGACGGACGGGATGCACCACACTCCGGACGGGTGCGGCGTCGATCGCACGTCGCTGTTTGAAAACCTAGTCGCGACCTGCGCGCGCGCCTGCATCGCGCTCGGCGACCTTGAGTTCCTCTTCGAAGATCTTTTCGAGGCGTACGATGATGCCGGCATCGCGCTGATATACCCCGAACGGTTCGAGACTTTCGTGCTCGAGCACGACGTGCGCGCCGTCGACCCACGCATCGCGCAACGGCTGATCGCGTTGCTTTCGGCCAACGGGAGCCCCAGGCGCGCCGAGCGCGTTATCTGGCACATCGATCCGGCTTGCCTCGACATCGACCAGGTGGTCCAGCTGTGCCAGACGCACCACCTGTACGACGCGCTCATCTACGTGTACACGCGCGCGATGCGGGACTACGTCGCGCCCGTGGTAGAAATGCTCGGCCTCATCCGCAAAGTGATGCAGCTTCGTCTTCGCTCGGCCGCGCCGCCGCAGGACGAGACGACGCTGGAGCCGCTGATCGTGAACGCGTACAAGGTGTACCCGTACCTGGCGGACGTGCTGTCCGGCCTGACGTACCCGAGCGAAGAGCCACTGGGCGAAGACGAGGCGGCGCTGGCGAAGCGCGACCTGTACGCGTTTTTGTTCGACGGACGCTCCAGCACGTGGCCACGCGACGGCAGCGGCAGTGGCAAGCTCGTCCTGACGGCGGAGGAGGACAGAGGGACCGAGCTGACGTACCCGTATTGCCGGCTGCTCCTGCGCTTCGACGTCGAGGCGTTCTTGCACGCGCTCGATCTCGCGTTCGAAGACGCGTACTTGAACAACGAGATGAGCGGCAGCGCGAGTCGGCTCGTCATCGTCAAGATCCTCCTCGAGATCCTCGCCTCTTCCTCGTCGTCGTCTGCTCCACTTCCGCCCGCCGCGCGGACGTTCGTGCACCTCTTCGTCACGCACAATGTGCGCAGTTCATCCAGATGGCGCCGAGCGTGCTGCACGCCATCCTGGTCGGCTCTCACAGACGCGGACCGGAGCACGCGCGAGGTCCGCCAGCTTGCGGCCGAGTACCTCCTGTCCGCGTACACCCCGCACTCGAGCGAGCGGCTGCTGCAGCTGTTCGAGGAGGGGGGGTTTTATCGGATCCTGCGCTCGTGGTACCGCCAGGAGGGACGGTGGTCCGCCTTGCTCCTCGCACATCTATGCGACCGACGTTCATCCACCGAGCTGTTCGCAAGTACCGATGAGATCGTCGCCGCCGCCGTGTAGGCGCTCGATTGGAGAGGTGACGCTGGAGCTGCGCTGGAGAAAGGTGGAGGCGTTCGAGGCGCGTTTGTCGGCGGCTGTTTGTGGGCTCCTCGCGCGGGGCGATGCGGCGGCGGCGTCGGGGGGGCTTCTGCTGCAACGGCACCTTGAGAGCCTGGAGGCGATCGGGCGGACGGGCGTGGCCATCTGCGTAGAATGTTCTTCGAGCAAGCAGGCGCCGGCCGCAACGGAGGACGACGACGCGCCGTCGAAGAATTGTGGTTCTAGCTGTTGCACGCGCAGATAGCCACCGTGCAGGCCGGTTCGGGGTGTTGCCCCCCCCTGCTGCGGAGCACCGAGACGACGATGACGAGGAGTCTCCAGCGCTCCGCACTCTGACGACGTTGCGCTCGCTCGTGCAGACTACGTTCTCCGCCCTCATCTCGGTTAGCGCCGCGCGTGGCCGCGGCCGCGGCGTATCCTTTCCGCGGCTGTTCACACCTCTCGTCTCGACGACGACGACGGCATCGACATCGGCGGGCGCGGGACGCGGGACGCGATACACGGAGTTCCCGACGATCTTGACGGGGATGATGGAGGCGTACCGCGCGGAGGGGGACATGCTCGACCGCGATGTGTTCGAGACGGTCGAGATGGTTGCGCGGGCGGGGACGTGTGCGGGGTGTCGGCGGCCTGCGAAGGAAAAGGAACAAGAACAACGTGGCGCTGTGGTGGGGGTGGTGGGGAGTCCCCGAGTAGGGGGAGGGGGAAATTTACCATTATGCGGAACGGAATTGCATATCATGGTTCATGTTTGCCAACACCTTTAACTTAGTGTTTTCTATCCATCTCAGCAATGTACAGCACATTACATGCATTTATTTGGTTTTTTTGCTTTTTCTTTTTTGTTGCTGCTCGAGTGTGTGATTACATTGGTTTTTTTTTACTACAGTAGCCTGTCATGCGTGGCAGCCACCGACAAGACGTGCAGTGAGGCATTGTACGGTACGGTGCTGTACGTCGACAGCCATGGTATCGGGTTTTGCTACTGGCACGCCTGCGCAGACACACCAGAGTGGCAGCGAGAGTTGAGAGAGCAATAACGGTGTGTGCGCATGCGCGTGTTTGAGGTTACTCGCGCGTACTGCGACGACGAGGAAGGAAATATCTCCACCCGCTGGACGCTCGCGCCTCGTGGAATGTTCGAGGAGAGTTTGAGGAGGCGCGCACGTTCCTCAGCTAGTTCTCGTACTGATGTCCGATTTCAAAGACCATGAATAGGTATTTGCGTCGACTGCGGATGGGTTGTTGTACTGCTGCTGTATGCTCCAACTTGGTCGGTATGTATTCGTAATAGATAACGATAAGTAACTGCGGATAATCGAGGTTTCGCGGAGCGCTCAAGCTCTTTTGCCAGAGCCAGAGAGTGAGCGCCACGGCGTGGTCGAAGTCGAAGCATGCCCCGCCACATCGTGAACTGCGGACGGGCTCCATAGCTTAGCTTGCCGTGTTATCCTGTCCGAACAGGGGTCACCTGGACGCTGCGCACTTGTACGAGCCAGCAGTAGAACTAGTATGTGGCGCTGGAGCAAAATGTCCCGGCGTTTCCCTCTTGCTAAAGGTGGCTTGGTCGTGCTTATTGTACTAGTAGACGCTCTTGTCCCTGAACACGGCTCACTCGCGCAGCTTCATCCTCACCCTTCGTCGCCAATATTAAACCACGCCCTCCAATGTATCCCTCCCCACTGCCTCCCCCGGATCGCCTTTCCTCAGGCCCTAGTTCTACTTATCTCTCAAGCTACTTGACTTGAGCGCTACCACACCCTCCTCCCTTTCCTTCTGCCTCACTTTGCTCTTCCCAACTGCCCTTGTGTTGCAGGGTATATATATCTTCTCTGTTACAGGGCTCCGTCGTGGCTGAATCTGAGGGATGATAATACGCATGGCGACGCCCCCGCCGCCGGATGATGAGCCGGTATACCTGACCATCGTGCATCCATATCCGCTCAACGCGAACTTGGAGCTGCCTGCTGACAGGCGCGCGCTCTCACTATGGCTGGCGTGTTGCACGAGAAACACGGACGTCTTGCTGGCCATATTTCACAACCCGACTGTGAGTTTCGGATTCTTGATTCGATTGCAACCTGTACCTCCATCATCGATGCGATGCAGAGCCCTTTCCTTACTAATGCGTCGTTAGTCGCCAGGAACTGTGGTCATCGAAGTGGATCGGGGCTTTGACGGGTTCAAAGACTTGCTGGGAATGCATTTGTGGTCAACATTTCTGTTGAACCCGACACAAGAAGAGTTGGGCATGACGTCAACAGTATTCCGCCATACTGGCCGTTTGGTAGAGATGAATGGTGGGTCAAGTAGTTTCAGCATTACTATTGTTCATCCACCATCAGGCTGGAAGCGTGTATCGATCGAGGAGCACTGGTTCCAAGGTTGGAGTCCTAACAATTCGTGAGCAAGGTCCAAGTTGGGGGGGGGGGGTGTTCATAGCTCACCATCTTTCTCCTTTAGCAGGATCAGGTACCCGTACCCGAAAACTGCATACTGTGATGTGCCTCCGGGGGCGCAGCCAGTGTGCCGCCCTCTTCCGCCACGGGCCTTTCCTGTCCTACCCCCTCCGCTGACTCATGTCTCGGATCCTCCATTGATTCCTGTCCTACCCCCTCCGCCGACTCGTCCCTCGGATCCTCCGCCGACGTCAATAGGATGGCGCATCCTCTGTTTCATTTTTCTCTTACTAACCTGGATTGGTGGAATGGTTTGCGGCTAGAAATGGTAATATTGAGTTGAGACCCATGCATAGTCCATGTTGTCTGTACGGGAGGAATTTACGACGGAGTAAGGAATCGTGGCTTTGCAGGAAGTCTGAACTCAACACACTTGATGAATGAGATCGAAGGATTGGAGGAAGGTATAAAACGTCAACGATGAGTTCGAAATTAAATGTTGTGCATGTACTTCTCATTTTTTTAATTACCATCACCCATTTCAAAAATCAGGTTTGTCTTGTTGTCAACTTACAAAGAATTGGGAGGAGGCGTTCGGTACGCGTTTGCCTACGGCCGTTGGTAGGCTCCTCGTGCACGGCGCGGCTGGATCAGAATCAGGGCTGCTGCTGTAATAACACCTAGAGAGCCTAGACGTTCGAGCAAGCAGGCACGGGACAGGCGACGCCTCACATACATTGGATACAGCGCAGAGGGAATCGGAGACCTGCCTGCCTGTGCTCGTGATTACAATGCACCTGCTTGGCCGCGGCGGAGATAGTCGAGAGATGGGTCCCGCGGGTGGACAGTGTGCCAGTGCGGGGGAGGTGTGCGTTGTGCCGACTACTGGTGATGCCCGCGAAGCGACAAGTTCAAGCTGGCGCTGGCGTAGGTTGTGGAGATGGAGGACTCGGATAAGAGTGTTCAGGAGTGACTGCGATTGCAGCCCGTGGTTCAAGTTCTCGTTTACAGTAAGTTACTTTACTGCCGCCTTAATATCGGGCCAGATAGACGCCATCACGTGACGCCAGATATCCGGTTTCGTCCGCCAGATCTTCTGGTGGACGAAACTGTTTCGTTTCGTTGGATCTGCAATGTGGTCTTTGTGCAACCAGCATAGAATCACGGTGGGAAGAGGCCCGTTGGTACCGGTGCTAGACAAGGGGCTCTGGGACCCCGCGGATGCCCAGCCAGTGTGCACGATGCCGCACCTTCGTGCGTCTCCTCAAGTTTCCATGGCCAAGTTATCGATGCGGTGGGCGCGCACGATGGCAGGCATGGTATGCTGCCAGTCATAGCCGGCCACGCTGGGTAGGTTGGAATGTTTGCTGTGGACGCAAAGACCGCCACGACGCTTGCAGGGTTGTTCTGCAGCGAACTTGAATCTCACTTGAATCTCACCTGGTTTCGATCGCCCTGGAGGAGGATCTGGGGACTCGGCCGCCATGTTCATGACAAAGTGCACAGAAACGTTGTCATGGTGTTCCTTGTAATCCTACCGGGAACTCTACATAACCATCACATATTAGTGGGTCAAGGCAAGACACGCTCAGAGTCCCAACACGAGAACCACAACCCCTATGATGCTCCAACACAAACTCGGGAGGCGTTGCCTCCCGAGCTTGCAGGTGTGTTTTTTTGGATTAACTTTTATTGTACTTAGATCATTTAATCTACAGGAACGGCGATGACAGCAGCACCAACAAGGGCGCTGCCAGAGCACTTTACCGATCACACTCGAGCCACCAATTACGCGCGCCCTACAAAAACACGCACAAACCCATCCAGTGATATCATCAGTCCGTGTCAAGAAATGACAATGAAAGAAAGCGAAGGAAGTATTCCTTTACACCGTCTCCTGCACAACGCATCCATCGAGCCCCTCTTGCGGCACGCTCTTCAAGCTCCAGTCGTAAACCAGGTCACCAAACACGAGGCCGTAGTTCATGATCAGGTCGATGCGTGGGTCTGCACCAGGCGGGACATACCCGTCCGCCTCGAGCACGCCCGCATTTGGCGATCATGAGCCCCGCTGTGCCGTCCCCAATCACGATGTAGGGCCTGGATTTCACACACTGTACCCATACCGTAAGACATCATACCTGCAGGTATTTGTTTAAAAACGACTTGTGATTAATGTATTGAACTACATCTACTGATCGTGTGTCGCTTCATCCACGTGTATGGCCTGGCGTAGAGCACAATATTCGCCGCGCCAAGCAGGGCCATCATCAGATTGTCATCGTCCAGAGCAGCGCGGGGCCCGTGGCGGTGGCGTGCGTGGGGCTCAGCGCGCGCCGCACGAGCGGGTGTCTGACCCGCTGTCGGTCATCCATTCGTGGCTTTCAAAAAAGTGGTGGGGATTTGTCTTACAGTCTTACAGATACTGTTAATACTGCGGTGTTGGGTCCTGGAACCCGGAAGACACTGTATGGGTCATCGCGATGATGTGCGGATTAAGGTGAACGGCGCAACTCTGCCAGGGAGGGATCGGGAGAACCAAAATGGGACGGCGCTGTAGGCGCAGGGACATCGAATCGCACCACTTCTTGTGACGGACCCGGCGTACTAATGCCCCGATTAAACCACTAAAAAGGCTGGCCCATGCGATGGCAGAATCAAGTGACAAACTTTGAAACACTCCAGTGTCACAGTGCCAGCATGCGGGGAGCAATGCCGAGGCTCTACAGTACCCGCAAAGGTGCGCCTGTGGTACGCGCCCTACACTGTGATGATGTTCTGCTTGCGCCCGATGTCATGCACCATCTTGAGCGCAGTCTAGACCACCTCGGAACCCGAATTTGTGAAAAAGAATGAGTCGAGCGAAGGGTGAGGCACTGGCAGGAGGTAAGGCTCGTGGTACAGAAGGCTGCACTGTCCTGGGCTTGGAGCTGCCAGGAGGGGGGGTATAGCATTACATGGCCATGTACAGTACAAGATCGAGACATTGATTAGTTACAGACGACAGGAGCAAATTTCCTCTGGACGCACCCAATTGAAGTTCGTGACACCATCGCCACACTTAAAAATACAGCACCTTCCACCCGCTATTCGTGGGTCTGTCTTCCGTGAGATGGTTTATGCCTCTGGCGACATGGCGTCACCGAAACTCAAAAAGCGAAGTGGTCGCCATTGAGTGCGTTCTGCGGCACGGAGATTATATTTCGCGTGAAGGAATGTGCTTCAGATTTAGCTTAACTGATCCTATGAGACCAAACAAATAACCATTTTCGATGCCACTTACGATGACTTAACTACATAAATCACCACCAAACTTTGTCTTTTGTAGCAAGGTCTCCGCACGAAGTTGGCATTTCTAGTCAGTGATGGAGTATGGTGAATTCGAGCCGCAAGGCGACGATTGGTTGATAGGGAGTGGTCACAAGCCTGAGTGAGAAGACTTGCCTCCTCCAGCATGCACCCATGACTTTCAGTCGTCGCCATTGGTGGATAACAGACTTCTCTTGGAATTAAAAGAGATATATTAAAAGACAGTGGTCTCAGAAAAGGGAAATTTGAAAAACACGAAAAAAGATGGTCAAGCTTGGTCAGGCTGACAAATAGAGACTACAGTAATCAGGCTTGCCTAGTACGCACTACTAATCGCGCTGCACTTCCGTCTTGCTTCCCAAACTCTCTGTTACTAATGGCTACGCATCATCCCCCTCGTCAACTCCCGAGCATCAGGTTTCGAGTCCTGATTATTGGAAGGGCAAATGCTGGCAAGACCTCTATCTTGCAGAGAGTCTGTGACACTACGGAAAGTCCAACTATCTACAGGGGATGGAAGCCGGTACGTGGTCTAAACCTTTTGTAACTCGGTCAGTCTGGTCTTAGCCCCTCACCAGATTCAACTCGAGCCATCTATGGAGGTCCGTCACGGTGATATAACACCCTTTGTCAATTATTAGTGACCATTCACCCAGCGTGGCGAGCACAGTATTGAGGACCAGCTTGTGTTCTCCAATCATGACGGTTATATTTTTCATGATTCCTGCAGATTTGAGACGGGCGACAACAAGAAATTGAAGATTGTGCAGGACTTCATTTGACAAAAATCTGGAGAAAGACGATTGGCAGATAGATTACATGCAATATGGTTTGGACTCTCGCGTATTCACGATTGCGACTACTGACGGTCATATTTTTAGGTACTGCATCTCGATGGACAACCAACGACCAGGGCTTGATTTGAAGTATTTCAACGATATCTGCCCTGATCGGAATGGTGTGTCAGCATGAACCTTCTTGACAGTGTTTAATGTATTCCTCTGAAGTCCCTGTCATCGCATTGTTCACCAAGCATGACCAATTCCTGCGGAATATCCAAATGCATGTGGAGGATCACCCAGACGAAAACCCAGGAGGTAATGCAGCTGATGTAGCAGAGAGACGATTTCAAGACGACTACCTGCGGCCCCTTGGTGAGGGTGCGAGGTTCGTGCGACTGGAGAGTGCGTTCAGAGTGAAATGTCTTGGTTATATGCTAATGTCCTGGTAGAAATGCACAAGCCAAACGGGCGTTGCGACACTCTTATTGAGGAGACAGCTGGAGCACTGAGTGACGATGTGATCGCCTTGATGCTTTTAGCTGTGCAGAACAGTAATTTGGAAGTGAGCATTAAACTAGCTGTGAAACGGTGCGTATGCTAGCAGAACACATGGAGAGCACTATGGGATCTTAGCTTAATGCAGCGTCTATGACGATTTTGGGGTTGATGCGAAAGATATGAAGGATATAGTGAAACAATGTGTTATTCCGTTCCCATTTTTGTGGGTGAGTGTTGATGTAATGTCAGTTGTGGTTCATGCCTACCAACTACTGACATCCCATGTCCTCCGCCCTCCAGTTTGTGAGTGCCTGCGCTCGCCCGCTCGGTTTCACCCCTGCTGACACCCCACGTCCTCCGCCCTCCAGTTGGTGAGTGCCTGCGCTCACTCGCTCATTTTCATCCCTGCTGACGCCCTGCATCCTCCACCCTCCAGGGTGTGAGTGCCTGCGCTCGCTCGCTTGGTTTCACCCCTGCTGACACCCCGCATCCTCCACCCTTCAGGCTGTGAGTGCCGGCACTCGCTTGCTCTGTTTCACCCCCGCTGACACCCTGCGTCCTCCGCCCTCCAGCGTGTAAGTGCTTGCGCTCGCTCGCTTGGTTTCACTCCTGCTGACACCCCACGTCCTCCACCCTCCAGTATGTGAGTGCCTGCGCTTGCTCACTCAGTTTCACCCTGGCTGACACTCCGTGTCCTCCGCCCTCCAGGATGTGAGTGCCTGCGCTCGCTCGGTTTCACCCCTTCTGACACCCCGTGTCCTCCTCCCTCCAGGATGTGAGTGCCTGCACTCCCTCGCTCGGCTTCACCCCTGCTGACACCCTGGGTCGTCTGCCCTCCAGTTGGTGGGTGCCTGCACTCCCTCGCTCGGTTTCACCCCGCCTGACACCCTGCGTCCTCCGCCCTCCAGCTTGTGAGTGCCTGCGCTCGCTCACTCG